>JAVJIF010010429.1:0-131912 GCA_038442645.1 Agave tequilana | reverse complement strand
TGAGCGTGAATATGATCATGAACCTCAAACAGTGATTCAATTATGACTCGGTATCTTCACCTGATTTCACTCTTTTTTTGAGTCTGTATTGGATCCAGTGCCTATTCATTGTGAAATTGAATCACCAATCTCTTATGATGATCATATTGAACTTGACCAATTTCATACTTTTGAAAGACCCATTGATAAATTGGCAAGTTCTCATTTTTGTGGAATTGAACTCAATGTGGAATGTGACTTTGATTCTCAAATTTGTGATCCAGTTCAAATTCCTGAATCATTATTGACTCCTGTGTTGTTATCCATTTGAGCAACATTTTAGAGTCAGTTTGATTCCCATACTGTCATTCCTGAACTTGAATCACCACTCATAGAAAGTCACACTCCATCATGGGGAAATGAATGTGAACTTGAGCTTCACCTTCTTGATTTGGACCCACTTCTGAACCAATCTCGACTCCTGAACCTTTACTTGATTTAAGTCTTTTTCTGAGTCGGTGTTAGTTCCTATACTTCCTGAGTCCAAACCAATCATTCCATTCTGGGACAAGGGCTTTGATAAATTTGACTCCGAAATTATTTTGAAAATTTGAAAATTAGATGGGGTAAAACTGTTAATAAAAATCATGCATGCATACATCTTTTTAGTGGGTTGTATCATGGAAGTCTCTGGTGGGTTCCTCGGACTCCACGCAAGAATGATTGGGTCGCCTTTCGTGGACAATCAGACCGCCACCAGAACCACCACCTTGAGGTGATTTCTTCCTTCCCTCTCTATTTGTTTCATGCATACATACATCACGATGCATTAAGGACAATGCATGAGATAAGTATGGGGGAGGGTTTACTAACTTAGAGTTTTTAGATTTTCTTTCTTTTACACTTCTTTTAGGATACTTTTAGGAATCTTCCCTTTTGTATAGGAATTTTCTCTTTCTTTAAAAACTTTTTGAAATAAGAGACAAAGTTTTGATCTATTTTAAGAAAATTAAGATGATCTTAGAAATAAGAAAGCCTTAATTATGACATCTTAAACCTAGTCGAAATAATGGATCTTGTTTAAAATTATAGGTTAAGTATAAAAGATTGGGGAGATAATTTTATCTTGAATATTTTGCCTTAAATAGTATGCATTTCACACATACTCAATTTTGGGATGGAAACAAAGACCTAAAATGCCATAAAGCAAATAAAAAAATAAAAAAGAATATATATATGTGAATAAAACATCACTTATTAAGCTGGATAATTATGCCTCAAGAAGCATGATTATTCACGCCTAACGATGGTCAAAAAATCAAATAATCCCCTTAGTTTTGTGGCCTTGTTTACTCGAGTCCTTTAACTCGAGGGATGTTTCTCATCTGGTGCCCTAGGACCGTCTGGTTTGGAGTCATCGGTTATAGGCTCGCTACATGGGTGAACTAAGAAAGCCTAAGAAAACTAAGGGAAGAAAAAGAAAAATATATATAATATAAATAAATGGCTTGATGGTTAGAGTTGAAATCCCAGAAATCTTCACTATCACAGAGTGCATATATCTAAGTTTTTATGAGAGATAAAATATTCAATCCAATTTTGAATTCTTACCTTAATTGAAGACAAGATCTTGCATAGAGACTAAGTTTAAGGAAGATTGATTTGTGGTGGACTTATGACCTTAGATCACTTATATTTTTACAAAAATAGTTCAAAAACATGCCTCTCTTTCAAAATGTGTTTTTAAAATACTAACATTTGTCTTCTTCTTTATGGATTTTGTGGGTGCAATCCGCTGAAAACCCTCAGGAGACAACACTCCTCCTCTAGGGTAACCTAGAGGTTTAACGGCTTGTTGCACAAGCTCAGTGCAATCGCATCACTGCGAAAGTGGTGTAATAACATTTGTAGCATAGTTTTTCTTTCTTGTTTTGCTCGGGACGAGCAAAGAATCAGTGTGGGGGTGTGATTAGTCTACAATTCTGCATTATTATATCACATTTCCCACCGATTTATGAATAAATTGTCGGTCTAAACCGTGTTTTGGTCTTTATTGCAGGTAGATCCAAAGTTCAAGGGTAAAGATGGAATAAGAGCTTAATTAAACCCAATTAAGGTAATTAAATCAGCATTACTTGGAGGCCAAGCAAGGGATCATCTAGAAGATACATTGAACCTAGCCTCTTGCGCACGTCAGACGAATATGCGGATGAAACTACCAGAATTGGAATATACCCTGATCATGCTCGAAGCCAGAGGGATAACCTGACAAAAAACAGGGACCTAAGTCCCTGGTATTGCTGCGGAAACGCGGCAATCCTTGCGTTTCCGCGGCAATAGTACGGAGCCACGCGCGATTTTCGACGCGTGGCCCCGTCTCGTCTTCTGGATGCTTCCTATGCCTATAAATAGCCCTGCCTTTGGCCAAAACGAGGGCAGTCTTCGTTTTTAAGAGTAGGTGCAGATTTTAGGAGTAGTATAGGTGAGTGTTCTTCATTTCTTGTATTTTCATTTCTTTTTAGATCATTGTAGTAGGGCTGAGTGATTTCTAGAGAGAGAAAGCAAGGGATTGATGTAATAGAGAGTGACACTCTATGTAAAGATGCCTCCTTTCTCTTCCAATGTAATCTCCTTCATCTTCTACATGATTTCTTGCTAAGTTTTCTTCTCATGGCAATCTAACTACTAACCACTAATCATCTAACCACTTACTTGATAATCCACATGAATCGGGTTGCCTCTACAAGGCTTTGTTCTTGCAAGAGCCATTGATGGCCAAAGATGATGGATTCTAACATCTAACTTGCTAACTTGCTAACCAAGCTAACTCTCTTTTATTTCATGCATTCTTTTAGTAGTGTAATGAGTGATGCTTGTATTGGCTTGTTCTTGTTGCAATGTTTTGAATGTGATGAACCATCCATGAGCCATGCTTTGTATCGTCTCTTGGAGCCAAGATTGTGATGGCCGAGGATTAAAATGTGAGGCAACTATCTCGAAGAGGTTAGCATGGTTAGTGGATCACTTAGTAGTTAGTAGCCATGAGTTTTCTTTTAGTTTGTTTTAGAAATCATTTTCAAGTTTCTTTTGATCATTTCAATCGTTGTTTTCACCGTCTTCTTTATTCACCTTTATTCCATCTTCTTTTCTAATCGCTTTCCAAATCACTTCTCTTTTGTTTTTCTTATCGACGTTTTCATCGCTTCTTCACCTACCACATTCTGGATTCATTTTCTTTTCTTTTCATTCTTTTTCATTCTTTCAACAAAGAAGAACTGTTAACAAACAACGTGAATAGAAACTGTCAATGCTTCTATCGCCTCCCTTCCCTGTGGATACGACCCGTTAAGCCAATGCTATAACGGAAGTGTCGAGGGTACATTAGCACATTCGAGCTTTTCATTTGATTTCACATAATACACACTTTTGAGTGCTAGTTCCACCCCGATCAATTATACTTAAGCTTGTTGGAAACTTATGAATTTAATTTCTATTGATTACTTGTTGTGAAATAGAAATAGAAAAAGATCTCTTTTTTTATATATTTTTTTATTTTTCGGTTATCCTTATTTTTTGTTATCCTTTTTAGCTTAGTCTTTCTTGTCTATTATATTCTTTCACCAGAGTTTGTCGGTTCAATTCACTGAAAACACTCATGAGACAAAACTCATTCCGTAGGGTAACCTAGAGGTTTAACGGCTTTTTGCATGTACTAAGTACAATCGTGATTCCTACGAAAGTGAGTTTAGTTTTTCTTTTTATTTGTTTTACTCAAGAACAACAAAAAAAAATAAGTTTAGGGGTGTGATTACTCATTAAATGCGCATATTAATTGTCATATTCTCATATTTATTTTTTTTAAATATTTCTATATAATCCTATTTTGTTTAGTGATGTATAGGCCTCCATAAAAAAAGAAGAGAAGAAAGAAGCCCAAAAGAAGCTTAAAACCTAAAAACCTAATAAAAAGATTTTGGGATAAATCAAATCAAGTTTGGAGATAAGGAGGAGAATTAAGATAAATTCAGAATTATTAATTACTTGATCTCCAAGTTAACAAGAATGAATATTCTCATAATATCTCCAGTTTATATACAAATTTTGAGTATAATTCTCTTGATGGACGGACTAGATGAAGTCACCGCCCAAAACACAACCCCAGCTCCCCAAAATTTGTCGTGCCACCTTTCTTTTTGTCATGGAAATGCGGCTATCTGATGGTCACGTGTTTGATGGTTGGGTGTACATCTCCGACTGGGAGTCTATCCATTGTTTCTACTATACATATAGAGCCAGAACAGAGAAAGAAGGCATCTAACAGAGATCAAAACTTATGGTTTTTTTTTAGTTTTCTCTCTCTTCTGAATTTAGTTTTTATTTTCTAGATTTTAAATCAAGAGTGATTTTGTGAGGAAGAAGGAGAGATGTACTTGAAGCGTGACAATTCAATACAAAGGTTTCATTTTTTCTCTCATCTCTCTTGTTTATTTTACTTGATTATTTCTTTATGCACTTTTTATTTTATTTAAAGATGTCTAGTTTACTTGCAATCATAAGTAGTTAATTTCTTTCCATTGCTTGCTAATTATCACCACTATTAACATCAATGTCTCAAAAGATAAACCCAATTGAATCATATGGATGCCTACCCAAGCCTTGTGAAAGCGAGTGTTCTTGAAGGCACATGAGGATGGATAACTTAGGTAATTATTTCCTAGTACTTTTCAATTATTTTTCTTATCCTATACTTGATTAGAAGTTTTGATAGTCTAATGTTAAACTTTGATTAGTGTTATTTCAAATAGGATTTTGCTTCCATCTTATATATCTTGCTTAACTTTTGTGACAGATTATCTTGTTTAGGATTCAAAATGATGAATCTATTTATTGAATATTAGCATGTTAGTGGTGCAAATGATTAGTAGGTTGTGAACCTTTCTTATATTTGCAAAAAACCAAAATAAATTTCTAATTTTCTGTTCTTAAAACCAAACATAGATTTTCTTGTTCTTTCTTTTTAAGTATCTAAACAGAGAAGACCGTACAAAAATACTTACATCGTATCTCTCCCTGTGGATTCGACACACTTAGCCACTTGTTATTGCAGTTAAATTGCGAGAATCAAAAAACAGTTCCAAAATCAAATAACACTTTCCTAAAGTCTGATTGCCGATAATCAGTAGCTTGGAGCGGGCTTGGTGAGAGGATCAAAAGTGCTTGTCTCTTGTAGGCTTACCCCCGGTTCTGATCTTGGGCATGAGTGGAGGCTTCGTGCGAAGACTTCGACTTTCCTCCGTGGTTACTGGGCTTCGCAGAGTGGTTAGAGGAGTCTTCATTGCCCATCCAATTGAATGTAGAGTTGAGTTCAGGATAGAACCTCACTCATCAGGGTTTTTTTAGGCTTCAGAAGATGCTTCTATAGGAGTGAAAGATTTACAGCTTGTTGATGAACGCGAGTACGGAGACATCCTAATCGCAATCGAAAACCTTGTCTAATTCGCTCTAGAAGTAGCCAATGTAAGATCTAAGTCTGTCACACTGCCTCATCTTGATGATGAGAAGATTGTGGTTGTTCCTCTTAATCTTCTGGCGAGATGCATACCGAGTGAGGAATGCTTGGGATACCTCCTCAAAATTATGGAGAGAATGCGAAGGTAGGGAGTAGAACCAATTTGTGGCCACACATTTCAGACTTGAAGGGAAGGTGAGGCATGATCGATCATTGCGAGAGTAGATCACCATCTTGTCGCAAAAATGCCTGATGTATTGAGCTGGCTTGCTCACTTTAGAGTAGTAGTCAAAGGTTGGAGTTGAGAATTTCTTCAAAATTCGCACTCCGAGATCTCCTTGGAGAGAGGAGAGTCAGAGACTTTGACAGTTTAAAGGCATTGATTGGCTGTCAATTGCAACTTAGCCTCTTTGATCCGTCTTTGGATCAATTCATCGAAGGTCTGGATGTTGGGAGATTCTCCAATTCCAAGCTCGCTCTCTGATTGTGTTGGCGTCTAGGTGTTCTGGAGGGCAGCGATTTGAGTCTGAAGTTTGTTGTTGATCAGTCCCAATGCCTATTGTTCACGAATGGCATTCTCATGATCAAGAGACACTTGCTGCTGATCATGATCTGACTGGGCTTGTTGTTTTTCATCTATGCCTTCACGTCGATGAGCATCTGAAGGAGATGGTCTTTGACTTGTTGCAATGGTTGGGGATTAGTGGCTGGCTCTTGAGGTAAGCAGGATTTTGAAATCACCTAGAGGGAGGGTGAATAAGTGATATGGCTAATCTAGAAACTAATACGGAAGCTAAAACTAATTTGCAACACACTTAAAACAACCAACGAGTGTAGCCGAATTCTCCGTGAAGGGCTCTGGACTAACTCCTCTTGATTCCCCTAGATAAGGGTTGAGGTGCTATATGAAGCTCTCATGGTTAAGTATAAGTGTGGCACACACAAACAAACCAAGCATATTATATGAATAGGCAACGTAAATATATGCAAGGCACAACACAAGCAAATAGATATGAATGATATGAATGAAGTGAAAGATGCACAACACAAAGTAGAGAGAGAGAGAGTTGAGAGTCAATAGATCAAATGCAAAGACAAAAATATGTTTCGAGGTTCGAGCATCGAGCTCTACGTTCCCGCCTTCACCGAGAAGGATTTCCAATCCACTAACTTTTCCACCGAGGACTCCCACCGAGGGAACCTCCACCGAGGAGGATTTGTACAACAAGGGAGTACCGAACTCCTCTCTCAAACAATACAACCTCCACCGAGGCAATCAAATGGTCTACCGAAGATCAGAGTACCGAACTCCACCAATACAACCAAATCTACCTATACCAAAGAGGGATACAAGCCAACACCAACTCCACCTCACCAAGAGGGAGCAAACCAACAATCTCAACCTCTACCAAAGAGGGAGCCCCCACAAAGAAAGGGTTTTTACACAAGTGGTATATCTCAACCACAAACCAATTTTCCACAAAAAAATGATCCTATAGAATAGGATAGAATGATAAGCTCAAGTGTGGAAAAACTAGAGTTTGGAAAACAAAAACTCAAAGAAAAATACTTTGGAAAACTCTTGGTAAAAGATAGAAATGAAGAACAAAGCAAATCTCCCAATTTTCTATTTTCTTTGATTTTTCCAAAAACTCTAAAACAAATAAGATGAATCCTTTTTGGCACAAAAACTCTTTTGAAAACTTGTTAAAAAACACTTGTAGATAGGAGAAGTTTTTGCTCTAGAAATCTTGGAGAAAACCTCAATCAATGGGGTATATATAGCCCCAATCCAAAACTAGCCGTTAGGGCTGATCTGTCAGCCTGGACGGCTGGCGGTCGACCGCCTGGTCGACCGCCAACGGTCAAAAATATGACCGTTGGGCGCCATCGGTCGACCGCCCGGTCGACCGCAGATTTACAGAGAGCAAAGCTCTCCGTCCGGTCGACCACCCGGTCGCCCGGCCCAGTTGCCTGGCCAAACGTCCACAAGGCTGTGCACGTCGGTCGACCGACCGGTCGACGAGCTCTAGAACACGGTCGATCAGCCCGGTCGACCGCCAGGGCCTAGCAGCCAATATTCTGGGTCAGAAAAACATGTTAAAAATATTTCTAAAATTTCATAAAAACTTCTAAAAATCCCCAAAAATAGTTTTAACATTTTGCATTGATATACAAACATGTGATAAAAATTTCAACTCAAATATCAAGCAATTTGAACTATTTTTGTGTCTAACAAATTTTGTCAAAAACTATAACCTGTATTTTTTCAAACTTTGATTTTTCAAGTAAACTTTGTCCAAAACACATCCAAGTACAAAAACATGATACTTAATCATTTTAAAACATGTTGCATATGGACATAGGTCCAATATACATGAAACATATGCATATCATTGTTTTTGTCTTTAATTCCAAAATAATGTTTTGTTAAAAATACCAAAACATAAAACACATGAATAGTTAAGTCGAAATAAGTTTGTCTAGGAAGTTAAGCATGCATGTATATAGAATATATCTAATATACATTTAAACAATGTAAACTTATTTTGACCTACTATTCATGAAAACAAATATCGGTTAAACCAAAAACTGAAAAACCAATATCCAAAACATAAAATGTGTGTGTTGTGCACTTGAGCATATCAACTATCTAATCTTTACACATGGATCTAAAACATACTAAACTAAACTATGGATACCTAAGTCTTCTTGACGATCTCCATCTTCAAGTCGACTCAATCCAAAACTCCGTGATCCACCGAGCTAGACTCCAACGAGTGCAATGTACGATCTTTGACGCTCGGGCTCTTGAATCACCATGTGAAAGCTTCCAAACCATCTTGTTGAAGCTGATCACCAACTAATAATTGATTAATGATCTGAAACTAAAATCACAAGATTATTAGTACACATAACTACATGAGTTAATCATCATCAAAACTAGAGTGGAAGGCCTCTGGGCCAACCATCTCCCCTTTTTGATGATGACAAAACTCATGGAGTTATATATGCATGGATTAAAGTTAAGCTTCAAAGAAGCTCCCCTTAACTCATGCATAGGAAATAAGCAATAAGATATGACAATGAAGCACATGCAAAAATGTATGCAAATATAAAGAGATAAACATGTCAATCACACATAAAACTCATAAATTCTTTTTCTCCTATTTGCAAAACAAAACATATATGCATAAACATGAATCCTGAAATATGCATATATACCAAATACTTCTCCCCCCTTTTGTCAATCATCAACAAAGGGTCAAAGTAAAAACAAAGCAATAAATTCTTCTCCCCTTTATGTTCTAAACAAATAATCAACAAAGGGTTAAAATAATAAATGCAATGTTCTCCCCATTTTAGTCTAAAAATAAACAGAATGAT
Organism: Agave tequilana; assembly: GCA_038442645.1. NCBI lineage: Eukaryota > Viridiplantae > Streptophyta > Magnoliopsida > Asparagales > Asparagaceae > Agave > Agave tequilana. The sequence continues at coordinate 123,037 of JAVJIF010010429.1, read as the reverse complement.
ACCAATAAGGGGTGACATAAAACAAATCAATAAAGGATATATGCGATATACATTCATGAAGAGGAAGACGCAAAGTTAACTTCCCTACAAATATGCATTATATGAAGAAGGGATGACAAGCCCTAATTCACATAACACATAATATGTAATGTATAAGAGGATATATGAAGCTCCCCCTACACACGTGTATCGCATAAAGAAGAGTTGTCAAGCTCCTCAATATAAGATACATTCAACATGAATCTATATGTAGAAGAGATGTTTAGCTCCCCTTGCATATATGCAACATAAATCAAAACATTTTTTTTGATATATTTCTTATTAAAACATTTCAAATTTTCTCAATAAAACAAATTTTGATACCAAAAAAAATGTGTCAAAGTAGTACATTTAGATACCAAATGAAAGTAAACATAAAACATTGATACCAATTAAAAACATTCAAATAAATATCTTGATATCAATAAAGAGTATTATTCTTTTTAACATATGATACCAATTGAAATTTTAATATTCTAACAATTTTTTTTAATTCATTTCTATCATAAAGTAAGGGAGTGGAAATCTCTAGGTAAACAAAATACCAATTGAAAGATAAAATGTGAGTTTCTCTCCCTTATGAAATATCAATTGAAATTATGCAAAAGCTTGTATTAGCATACCAATTGAAAAACTAATCAATTGAAATATGATATTCATTAAAAATTCAAGATTTAGCATAAACATATATATGTATGAAAAGTTAGATACAATCGAAATTGATACTATTTGAAGAGTATGCATACATACATAAATATATATATATATGAGTATACAAAAATGTCAATATTGATACCAATTGAAAAGATCCAATGATACCAACTGAAACAACAATAATATCAAGTGTATATCTCATATTCCTATCCTCCCAATCATGTTTAAGTTTAAAATGATTTTCACTATAAAGCATACATGAGCATGATCTCCCATCCAACCACCCTTGGAAGGTAGGGGTTTTCAAAAATAGGTTTGAAAATATAGTATGTTGAAAAACTCTACCATAATGAAGAATACGAACTAGTTTAAATGAAAAACTTGTAAACTAGTACGAAATCCTTCAAGTAAGGAATAAAACACAATATTTTTCATGAAAAACTTGTAAATCACTCAAAAAATGACACTCAAAAGATATAAAGCTCATATATGACTCATGAAAACAAAATCATGTGAAAACTAATAAAGTGAGTAAACAAGAGTTATGTGAAACATATCATCATGAAAATGTTCAATTAAGCACAATTATGAAAAATCCTTGAAACATGAAGATCATCAAAGTATTTTATCTTCAAGGCATATGCATGTCATGTACAAACTAAAGAATACATACATATCCAAAACACAACGAATCCACAAAGGTATATGCATGAAGGCAAGTGGCTCAACGGATGTATATGTATAGACAATAGTTTAGACAAGATAGACATATACATGAAGTCAAACAAGAAAACATGAAAACATGGATAAAATAAGAATACAAGTTAAAATGCATGAATCATCAAAACTAAACTACACTAGCACATCTAATGGGTTCAAACAAGCGTTCAAGCACAAACATATTATGATTTATTGTGGCCCACTATATATACAAGTATAAATCTTAGTCTTAATGAAAACTAATATTTAAACATATATTCAAATCATGAAGCATAAAACGGGACATAAATCATCATTACAAACATAAAACGATCATTATGTAAATTCACATATTATTAGAACTATGATGAGCATAATAGCTAAACAAATGGTGAGAACACAACAAATGATCCATATAAACATGGGTGATCTCAAAGGCTATACATGCATGTCAATGGTCTAATAATCATGGCATTTGACATACTAATTAAAAACATGAGGCATCAAAACAAAAATCATAAACATCCATATGATCATTATGTAGACGCATATGCATTAGATATAGGACATACATATTAGTTTAAAACAAAGTGAGAACACAAAGATAAGTCCATTTTAAACATGGGTGTCTCAAATAACTAAACATGTATATCACTAATCTAATAAACATGACATAAGCATAATGAATCAATAAACATCAAAACATGCTATAAAATGATGAACATGAAAAGCATGCAAATATAAATAGGAGTTAGAGATTGATACCAAAATCGATGAAAGCACCTCTCTAGTTCTCCAAACAAAGGTGGTCTTCCCACCAAACCTTCCCTTAAAAGTGATGCATCCAAATGGTCATCATGAAGCTCGGAACGCATCCACTCCAAGGTACCGCTACTCTCACGTCATGTGAGAGCCCACACCTACATCAAATACAATAGGGGTGGTCTTTGGTACCCATTTTCTTTTGGGTCCATAGGGGTTAGAACCTTTCCTAACCCAAACAAAATTATTTGCTAAATTTTCATCATGTATTCTATCATAGCAAAATCTAGCAAGGTGGCCCTTACGTCCACAATGTGTATAAGTGTACACATGAGCATACATGTGATGGGTGTGAACGTGAGGAGCATGTGTATGCCGTGGAGGGTGTGCATGCAAAGATGAAACTTGTTTCTTTCGAAACATGGATTCCAAGCGTGAATGGTTCAAAGCACATTGGCTCAAAGTGGAGCCCAAACAATCAACACTTTTCTTCAAATTATTTATATCATTTTCAATACTTGAAGATAAAGTGGAGCATGCAATAGATGTGCTAGGTAAAGCTACACTAGCATGGCAAACATGTGAGTCTATATCATTTTTCAAATATTTATTTTTATTTAAAACTAAATCTAATTCTTTTGAAATAAACTCAATTTCATCCTTTAAAATAAAATCTAATTTAGAAGATAAAGCCTCATTGTTTTTCACAACATCATCACAATAATTTTTGCTTTTCAAAAATTCATTTTCCTTTAAGGCAAGGTCAAGTTGAGATTTAAATGAGTCACGTTCATTAACAATCTCTTCCTTCTCTTGCAAAATCAATTCAAATTTTGAACATAAAACCTTTAATTCTTCTTTTAGTTCAAAATTATTCTTTTTCAAAAGATCATGTTTTTTCAAAAAAATTTCAAGCTTTTTAGCAAGTTCCATATTTAATGTTTGTACTTCTAAACACCCATAGCAATAAGAACTAGAGCTATTATCTAGTAGAGATTCCGATTGTACCTCAAGGAGTCATTCCCTTGGACCATGAGGCAACGCTCGTCGAACTTGTCTTTCCTAGATCTCCTCATCCTATCGATAATCTTTGGAAGCTCGGGAGAAGTCATAATGCTCCAAACTGCAAAAGCCGAATCATAGTGAGAAAACACATGTAATAAATCTTTATCAAGAGATGCTCCAAGTGTCTTAAGCGCAAGTGCATTGGCCTTTTTATGCTTGCTATCATTAGGGTAGGATTCCTTGGTAATGACTTGGTAAACTCTAGAGCCTAGGGCTTTCAAACGACTACTCATCTTGGCCTTCCAAATATCAAGTCTAGAAATGTCAAACATAGGAGGGCTATCCATGAGTGCAAATTATATGTGTGCAAATGCAAATGGAGATTAGCAAACCAAGATCTCACTCCTAGGTTGTTAAACCAAGTATCAGGAGCGTAGGCTCTGATACCAATTGAAATCACCTAGAGGGGGGTGAATAGGTGAAATGGCTAATCTAGAAACTAAATGTGGAAGCTAAAACTAATTTGCAACACACTTAAAACAACCAACGAGTGTAGCTGAATTCCTCGTGAAGGGCTCTAAACTAACTCCTCTTGATTCCCCTAGATAAGGGTTGAGGTGCTATATGAAGCTCTCGCGGTTAAGTATAAGTGAGGCACACACAAACAAACCAAGCATATAATATGAATAGGCAATGTGAATATATGTAAGGCACAACACAAGCAAATAGATATGAATGATATGAATGAAGTGAAAGATGCACAACACAAAGTAAAGAGAGAGAGAGAGAGAGAGAGAGAGAGTTGAGAGTCAATGGATCAAATGCAAAGACAAAGATATGTTTCGAGGTTCGAGCACCGAGCTCTACGTCCCCGCCTTCACCGAGAAAGATTTCCAATCCACTAACTTGTCCACCGAGGACTCCCACCGAGGGAACCTCCACCGAGGAGGATTTGTACAACAAGGGGTACCGAACTCCTCTCTCAAACAATACAACCTCCACCGAGGCAATCAAATGGTCTACCGAAGACCGGAGTACCGAACTCCACCAATACAACCAAATCCACCTCTACCGAAGAGGGATACAAGCCAACACCAACTCCACCTCACCAAGAGGGAGCAAACCAACAATCTCAACCTCTACCAAAGAGGGAACACCCACAAAGAAAGGATTTTTACAACAAGTGGTATATCTCAACCACAAACCAATTTTCCCACAAAAAAATGATCCTATAGAATAGGATAGAATAATAAGCTCAAGTGTGGAAAAACTAGAGTTTGGAAAACAAAAACTCAAAGAAAAATACTTGAAAAAACTCTTGGTAAAAGATAGAAATGAAGAACAAAGCAAATCTCCCAATTTTCTATTTTCTTTGATTTTTCCAAAAACTCTAAAACAAATAAGATGAATCCTTTTTGGCATAAAAACTCTTTTGAAAACTTGTTCAAAAACACTTGTAGATAGTAGAAATTTTTTCTCTAGAAATCTTGGAGAAAACCTCAATCAAATGGGGTATATATAGCCCCCAATCCAAAACTAGCCGTTGGGGCTGATCTGTCAACCTGGACGGCTGGCGGTCGACCGCCCGGTCGACCGCCAACGGTCAAAAATATGACCGTTGGGCGCCATTGGTCGATCGCCCGGTCGACCGCAGATTTACAGAGAGCAAAGCTCTCCGTCCGGTCGACCGCCCGGTCGCCAGGCCCAATTGCCTGGCCAAACGTGCACAAGGCTGTGCACGTCGGTCGACCGACCAGTCGACCGGCTCTGGAACACGGTCGACCGGCCCGGTCGACCGCCAGGGCCTGGCAACCAATATTCTGGGTCAGAAAAACATGTTAAAAATATTTCTAAAAATTCCATAAAAACTTCTAAAAATTCCCAAAAATAGTTTTAATATTTTTCATTGATATACAAATATGTGATAAAAATTCAACTCAAATATCAAGCAATTTGAACTATTTTTGTGTCTTACAAATTTTGTCAAAAACTATAACCTGTATTTTTTCAAACTTTGATTTTTCAAGTAAACTTTGTCAAAAACACATCCAAGTACAAGAACATGATACCTAATCATTTTAAAACATGTTGCATATGGACATATGTCCAATATATATGAAACATATGCATATCATTATTTTTGTCTTTAATTCCAAAATAATGTTTTGTTAAAAATACCAAAACATAAAACACATGAATAGTTAAGTCGAAATAAGTTTGTCTAGGAAGTTAAGCATGTATATAGAATATATCTAATATACATTTAAACAATGTAAACTTGTTTTGATCTACTATTCATGAAAACAAATATCGGTTAAACTAAAAACTGAAAACCAATATCCAAAACATAAAACCTGTATGTTGTGCACTTGAGCATATCAACTATCTAATCTTTACACATGGATTTAAAACACACTAAACTAAACTATCGATACCTAAATCTTCTTGACGATCTCCATCTTCAAGTCGGCTCGATCCAAAACTCCGTGATCCACCGAGCTAGACTCCAACGAGTGCAATGTATGATCTTTGACGCTCGGGCTCTTGAATCACTATGTGAAAGCTTCCAAATCATCTTGTTGAATCTGATCACCAACTAATAACTTGATTAATGATCTGGAACTAAAATCACAAGATTAGTAGTACACATAACTACATGAGTTAATCATCATCAAAACTAGAGTGGAAGGCCTCTGGGCAACCAGATTTAGTATCTTCAGTAGTACGTGATTGATCGATGGCAGGCCGGGGGACCGTGCCATCAATGGTGCTGATGGTGTTGCCTTTAGATATTGCATCGTTCTGGGTGACGGTTTGCTTTCTTGCGGCCATCGATGTTGTGAAAAAGACTTTTTTAGGAATATTTTTTGAGAGAGAAATCTTGAGTGTAGGGACTCAAATCTCAATGAAATACCAGTTTGTAGTGGTAATTGTCTGTCACAAGTGATTAGACAGTCAATCCTCACCACAAGCGATAGATGAAGTATGATGAAGTATTGCATGCGAATAAAGCACAACACAAAAAAGCAAGGGAGACACAAATGATTTTATGTAAATCTTTAACTAGGAAAATCACGGGAGGGGAAGAGCTTCACTATAATTTTCAAATTTCAAAAATTTTAGGAATCAAGAAGATGAGTCTTCAGATGTTGTCTAGAAGTCGTGAGGTTCAAGAATCATGTAACCCTCGGTTCCAGTCACCGGTATTTTTCACTGGCAATCGGTATAGTATAAATACTTATTCTGGTAGTCTAAACTAAGTCTAATTTAACTCTAATAATATTTTCTAATATTTCAGTTTTTTCTAGATTTTTTCAAAATCTTTCTAAATTAATTGAAGATTCTTGAAATTCATGACCCCTCTATGTCGCTATATGACTTTCAGATTTTTAATTTACAATCGGGAATAAATTTCATGTATCTGATTTCTCAGTAATGTTAAAATAATTTTTTTTATTTTTAAGAATTTTTTGAATTAAATAGGAATTTAATTGAGTTACGAAAAGGCAAAAATAGAAAAATAAATAAATAAATAAATAAAATAAAATCTAGAAATTATTTGCAACCACAAGAGTTTGAACTCAGATCTTCTAGAAATGAATGTAATGAGTTAACCATGATGCCACATTGGCATGTGGTTTAGAATCCCAAGCCCGGTTATCTAAACCTCCCTTTAATTCCCTTCATCGTCTCCAACTTCCCCACTCTCTCTAATTTCTCCCACACTTTCTTCCCCTCATTCCCACTCACCCAAACTGAACCCACTAGTCCATCCACGTAGCCTAACTCTCATGGCTGGCTTAAGGGTGTGTGTGGTGCCTATATAAGAAACAATTCACCATCTCTAGCAAAATTGTAAAACCCAAACTTCTCTCCCTTTCTCACTACTCTCTCACTTTCTCTCCCAAAACTCTGGAGTGTTGGATGAAGAAAAGACATTTAGAATGAAGTGAAGTATTTTAGGTAATTTATTTTGCATTTTCATAGATTTAAGTTCTGTCTAGCATTTCATCGAACAGGTTTTGTGCATTACATTATAACTGTAATTTCACCTTGAAAAATGTATACTAAAATTTCAATAAATTTTGTAGAACATCTATGTTATGCCTTGTAATTGTCATATTTTTTAAGGATTTTTAAGAATTTTTAATTGAATAAAAAAGGAAAATGTGTGCACTGTGCACAACACAATGTTGTGCTCTCGGCCAGGCCAAGGGCACTGCCTGGCTGGGCCAGCCAAACCTGGCCTGTAACAAACCCGGGTTAGGCCAGGTCTGGCTAGGCCTAGCTTGTAACAGACAGACCCGCGTTACAAACCGGGTTAGAGACCTCAACCAGCCCCAAATTAAAAAAAAAGAAAGAAAGAAAAAGAAAAAGGAAATAAATAAATATAATATAATAAAACTATGTAGAAAAAATTATTGCAGCAGAACCATATCCAACTCTGTAGCAGACCCAGACCCAAAAACTTATTACTGTAACAGACCTGTTACTATAGCAAACAGACTCGTTAAGCCTTCTACTGATTTTTATTGATTTTTAGGTTTATTTTAATTCAGAAAAATTGAAATAAACTCAGAAAATTTCAAAAAATTCACAGAAAATCACAAACTAAATTTGGAACTCTGTAAAATTATTTTGAATGTAATATTACTTAGAATAACATGAAATTAAGTATTCTTTGTAATTATTATTTAATGATCATTTATTTAAAAATTACCATTAAATTTCTAAATAGCACAAAAAATAAAAAATTCATGATTCAATAATATGTAAACATTATACATCAATTTATTAGTTTATGCATGTATTTTATCATGAAAGTATATTTTTAAATAGTTGCTAAAATTCAGAAATTGAATTATTTGGAAATATTATCCAACCAAAATTATAATGAATAGTAAAAATTATATGCTCATTCAATTTATCACTGAATAAGAACATATCAATTCTCTAATTAGTTCACGCAAAAATTAGGCCGCAAATTTTACCCAGAGCCGGTTGTACTTACAGAAAATCAGATTCCAACGACATCAGGCAAGTACACATACTCTCTCTCCTATGTGTTCCTTTGTTAGTTTATAATTTTCTTTAAAAATCTGAATTTTCATATCTTCCTTAATCATGTGTATCTTAAGACATGCATACATAGGATGTTTGTTATATAAATGACCATTCAAGCACAATTGTAAGTTAGTAAATATTGTACAAGTAAGTTGACGTCACCCTATATCATGATTACTATTTTATGATTATGTCTACATCCTAATACACTGGCATCACTTATATTATTATGCATTTGTCATTCGATGTTGTCACCGTTTTCTATTTTCCTGAAATTTTGATATGTATTGTAATCACTATTTGACACTGATACTCTTGATACTGATTCCTAATCCTGTAATGCTGAGTCACACATTATCTTGCGCTTACATTAATTAATAAAATTAATCAAGCTGGGGTTATTGGGGGAGACTGTAGTAGGAGAAATTTAGGGAGGTGTGCTTGGAAGGGGGATCTCTTGTGGGTTTGGATGCCACACATGATCTTGTTATTTATGCGTGCTCCAATTATTACATGTTACATGATACCTGAGTATAGTGAATTATTTCTCCCTGCTATTAGGATCCACAATGCAGTACTTGTTTGATATGTAGTTGTCCTATGGAATAGGGCACAGGATGGCTGCATTAGTTAGGGTAATAAAATATACTAGACTTAAAATTATTATTTGTGACATGGATAATCTTGACTACATGATTAGTCTATAGTTATGTATTATTATATCGCATTTTCTTACTGATTTATGAATAAAATATCGGTCTAAACTGTGTTTTGGTCTCTCTTGTAGATAATCAAGACAAGGAGGGCAAAAGGGAAATAAGAGCTTAATTAAATTCATTTTCGGGTAATTAAATCTGGATTTCTTGGAGGCCAAGTAAGGGAGCCTCTAGAAAATGCATTGAACCTAGACCCTTGCGCACGTCAGACGAGTATCCAGGCGAAAATACCAGAATTCAAGTATACCAAGAAGGTATTAGAAGCGACGAGAACACGCTCACCAAAACCAGGGACCTAAGTCCCTGGTTTTGCCGCGAAAACGCGGCAAATACCGCGTTTTCGCTGCAATGTGGTGGGCACACGCGTCGATTTTTGACGCATGGGACCGTCTTGTCTTTTAGAAACCTCTTTTGCCTATAAAAACCCCTACAGAGGCCTGAAACGCAAGCAGATTGAGAATTAGGCTAGGTTTTCTATCTTTTACTGTAGTATAATGTAGGTGTTCCTCTTCTCTCTTTTGTATTTTTATTTTGTTTTTAGATCTTGTAGTAGGGCTGAGAGATTCAGAGAGAGATAGAGAGATATTGATGTAATAGATGGTGACAATCTATGTAAAGATGTCTCCTTTCTTCTCCAATGTAATCTTCTCCATCTTCTACATGATGCTTAGCTAGATTTTCTTCTCATGGTGACTAACTACTAACCACTAACTATCTAACCACTTACTTGATAATCCACATGAATTTAGTAACCTCTACAAGGCCTTGATCTTGCAAGAGCCATTGATGGCTCATGATGATGGGTTCTAACGTCTAACTTGCTAACTGATTGAGGTTTAACTGCACACAAAATACAGAATTTCAGAATTAAGAATGAAAAGTGTAAGTTACTCAATTCTACAACAATAGCAAGTGGCTATGTGGGTCGTGATCCACAAGGAGGGACTAGCGATGGAAGCTTTTTTAGTAAGTTTTCTTTTAGGCTACAAAGTATGGTTAAAGTTCTTCTTTAGTTCTTTAAAAGAAAAAAAAGAAAAATTTGAGTTAAAGTTAAATTAGGAAGAAGATGGTAGATTAAGAAGATGGAGAAACTAGAAATGATATGTACAAAGAAATGGAAAAGAGTGATAAAGATGGTTGGAGCTTGTGATATTGAAACTAAAGAATAAAAGAAAAGAAAGATAACCTAAAAATTACTTACCTCTTCAGTACTCATATACCTTGGATCTGTTGCGATGACTTACCTTGTCTTTGAAGGCAATCAAGCATGGCGTATAGGATCTTCCCCATTCTCGATCTACACTACGAATAAAAGGGCAAACTATACTAGCAAGAGAAGGGTTGTTCATCACCATAGGCCATCAAGGGCACTTGCAATGGCTAAGCAGTCTCGAGACTATCGGATTCTCTTGGATTGCAACACATCAGAGGAGAGCAAAAGAAAATAAGAGTAAAGAAAGAAAAAGAAACTTTGATTCAATTCAAATAACAATGAAAGAAGAGATCACTTACACTGGTGTCACCTGCAGTACAAGCTTGCTCTCATTCCTCCATGAAAGTCATCTCTCCTCTCAGTTACATAAAGAAAAGTAAAAATTACATAAAAAGAAAACTAAAAACCTAAGTTACAAACTACAATTATTCTAAATTCTATTCTCTACTTGGTCGTCCCTTTTGCCTTTGAGTGCAGGTATTTATAGGAGAAATGCAGAGGGTATAGGAATATGAAGATAAGTAAAGCTGGCAATTTCTAAACTCCCCTTATCTCCAAACTTGATTTGATGTGGATATTCAGTTCTGATCTACAGTTTAGTGGCATATTAATTGCTAAATATCACTTATCAAATGACAGAATTAAAAATAATAATCAACTTAAAGTTATAACCCTTTAAGTCCTCTTTCTGAGTCATCCTGAATCATCAGATTTGAGTTCTGGTAACAAAAGTTATGATTCAAATACAAAAATGTATCCAGCCAGAATCTGAGTCTGAATTGCTTCATCTCATCCATTGATCTTCTCTCATTCATTTATCCCTTTGGATTTGGACTCTGTATTTAACGTTATCCTCGGTTGATCTTTAGCTTTAACCACCTAATTCACTAAAAACTAAATTTAACCAACTGGATTTAGGATCATCCTCCTCTAACCAAATAAATCTAGTTAAATCTGAATTTAACTGATAGTTATTTGATTTTATCCTCTTTCTCCCCATGATTATCTTCTGCAAAATCAACATTTAAGACAAGGAACTTAGCAGATTTATTACATAATAAATGTGGAATGTAATAAAGAATAATGCAATAAATGTGTGCAATCACACCCCCACACCTATCTTTTGCTCGTCCTCGAGAAAAGCAACTAAACTATATACTAAGGATTATTAGACCACTTTCGCAGGTCATGCGATTGCACTGAGCATGTGCAACAAGCCGTTAAACCTCTAGGTTACCCTAGAGGACGAATTTTGTCTCGTGAGGGTTTTCAGTGGATTACACCCACAAAATCCGTAAAGAAAGAGAAAAAATGTTAGTGATTTGAAAACACATTTTGAAAGAAAAATATTTGAAATATTATTGTAAGTTTTAAGTAATCTATAAGTTATAGGAAAACTGAATTTTCATTCCTAGACTTAGTCTCTATTCAAAAATTTGTTATCAATCAAAGTAAGAAGTCAAATTGTACTTCTCATCTAGTCTATTACTTTACCCTAAGTCATATGCACCTTGTGACTGTGAAAATTTTGACTAAGGGTTCTTTAACTCTAACTCTTATGCCTTATTTATTTATATATATATATTTTTGGTGGTATTATTACTTAGTTCTATTAGGCTTTCTAATCTACCCTTGTAACGAGCCTTTAATTGATGACTCCCAAACCAAACGGTCTTAGGACACCGGGTGAGAAAATACCCCAAGGACTTAAGACTCGAGCAAACAAGGCCACAAAGCTAAGGATTTTATTATATGAGCCACTTTTAGGCATGAAAACTTATGCTTTATTAGGCACAAATACCTAGTTTCATCAGATGATTTTTTTTATATTTTTTCCTCAAACTTATCTAATCATCTTTCGCATAAATACTATAATATCCCTAACCTAAACTACAGTATTTTCATTTTCTAAAGTATTTATTTTGATTTACTGAGTATTTTTAATTAATCAAGTTAATTTATTCCTCTCGTGATTATTATTGTTGAACATGCAAATTATTTTCAGATAGTAAATGGCAAACTATTCTCCCATTATTATTTATTGTTATTTCTATTAGTGTTATCTTTATTTTTATTGTCGGTGTTTATTAATTATTATTAGTGATAATATTACATTTTCTATTTATTTTAATATTGGCATTTGTACTAATACTAACCATGGTGGTGGTGATGTTCTCCTTGTTTAGCCTCTCACCCTATTTCCTATTTACCCGTTTGGATTCCATAATCCATTACCCATTTCTACTTTCTAAATCCAAACCCACCTACCTATTTGGATCAACCCGTAACCCAATCCAACCCGAAACCCATTAACCCAACTCATCCTATATAAACCTATCTTAACCTAAACCTAGATTTCATAACCTAATCTCTAAACTAATCCCAATACCCACAGCCGCACTTTCCTTCTCCTCTTCCATAGCCGGTCACACCCCTCTTCACCTCTTCTGTTGGACGAGATCCCATCGACGGCGCGTCGCTCGGCCTACCCTACATGTTCTCCTCCTTGGTAACCAGCCCTCAGGCCGATCAGCCCATGGCCGAGTCCTTCCCTGGCGCATCCCAACAGCCGCAACACCATCAACAGACCAGCGAGCCCAGATCTGTACCAGATCCAGCAACCGCTCCCTTGCAGCCGTGCACAGCCACCCAGATCTGTGCACCACCCCCAGGCCGCGGCCAGGCTTCCACCAGTAGCGCCGTTGCATCCTCCAACAGCCAGACGAACATCAGCGCGCAGCAGGACAGCGAGGAACAGCCCAAATCTGCAGCAGATCCAGATCCAGCGCAAGTTCAGGCGAGCAGCAGTTCGAGGCCCTTCCGGCGAGCGCGAGATCTCCAGCTTGCAGCCAGGCCTTCTCCAGCACCTTGGCTACCCTCCCATGCAGTCCGACAGCGAAGAGCGGCACCACAAAAACCATGACAGCGACTCGCCCGGCAACGACCAGATTTCCCCAATGTGAGTGTCTCTCCCCTCCTTCTATTTCTCCCTCATTATTATATGCATTTGATTTAATCATGATTCTATTGTGTATATAGAATTAGTGTAGATTTCGTGTTTATTGTTGTGAGAGAGAGAGGATGCATACATGTGTTTGATAGTGTGAGAGATCAGATCTTAGTATGCCCCTGTATCTGTTCTGGCAGAGGTATTAGTCAACTAATACCTGTTATTAGTCGACTAACACCTCTGTTAGTCGACTAACCCAGGAGCCTAGTCGACTAATTTAGCTTCCAGGAATTTATAGACTCTCTGTATTTTCCCCTGCTGGTCGACTTGACCTATTCTGTAGTCGACTAATAGTTGTAGTAGTCGACTACTCACTTTTCCCTAGTCGACTAATATGTTGACCTGTAAATATATAACTCAATGTATCTGTATCAGTCGACTAGCCTTACCTGTGTAGTCGACTTGGCCTTAGATTAGTCGACTTGGTTCACTTGTTAGTCGACTATACCTTCCTCTAGTCGACTTGTATATAGCCCTAGTCGACTAATATCAGTCTGTCAGCTGTGTATGGTTCCTTGATGGATTGTGGACTTCACCCATGGGTTATGTAATGACTATTGATGTATGTATATGATTTCAAGAGGTGGATATTGGTAGTAATGACTTGATCTAATAGAACTTAGATGCATGTGTATAGTATGTTACCAATTGTTGGGTATAATGATTGATATTAATAGAAGTGGTGATTGTGAAGACTTGGAGATCAGATTAGATTGTTAGAGAGAGAGGGAGAGCTGGGTTATGGATATATGTTGGAACAGTGATTAATGTATCGGAATACTTGATGTGTATTGATAATTGACGAACGTGTAACTATTGGAATATGAGTTGGTTGTATGGCTTTAGATTGATCTGTGTTGGCCAAAGGCCTTCCACCCTAGTTTTGATGATGATTAACTCATGTAGTTATGTTTACTAATAATCTTGTGTTGTTTAAGTTTTAGATCATTAACCAAGATATTAGTTGGTGATTAGCTTCAACAAGGTGTTTAGAAGCTTTTCATGATGATTCCAGGGCCAAAGCATCAAGATCACACATTGCCTAGCCCATGGATGGAGTTTTGGAGCAAGTCTATTTGAAGATGAAGATCATCAAGAAGACTTAGGTATCCATAGTTTAGTTAGTGTGTTTAGATCCAATTTGTAAAGCTTAGTATAGTTGATATGCTCAAGTGCACAAACACACATTTTCATGTTTTGGATTTGGTTTTCATGAATAGTAGATCAAAACAAGTTTACTTTATTTCTATGTATATTAGATGTATTCTAGATATACATACATGGTTTAACTTGCTAGACAAACTTATTTTGATATCCCTATTCATGTGTTGAAAAATCAAGTTTGATAAAAATACAAGTTTTGTTTTGATAAAATTTGCAAGACTCGAAAATGAATTGATATGATTGATATATGTCTTGAAATTTTTATCACAAGTTTGTGTTTCCATATAAAATGATAAAACTATTTTTGGTGATTTTTAGAAGTGTTAAAAGATTTTTAGAAAAATATTTTACACTGTTTTTCTGACCCAGATTTCTGTTCCAGGCTTCAATCAGTCGATTAGTCAACCTGACCTAGTCGACTTGGGTGAAGTCGGTCGACCGGGCCGGTCGACCGACGTGCACAAATCTGTGCACGTTTGGAGGCACTGGGACGGTCGACCGCTCGGGTCGACCGGGGCACTTACAGTGCTCTCTGTTTGTTTCGGTCGACCGGGCCGGTCGACCGCAGTTGCCCAACGGTCATATTTCTGACCGTTGGCGGTCGACCGGGCCGGTCGACCGTTGCCTGTCAGAGCTGCCAGCTCAGCTCTAACGGCTAGTTTTCTAATGGGCCTATATGAACCCCATCTCTTTGGGTTTTTGGCCAAGTTTTTTAGAGCAAATTTTTCCTGACTTCTTCAGTGTTTTAAAAGAGTTTTCAAAAGAGTTTTAAGTGCCAAAAGATCAATCTTAATTGTTTTTAAGTGTTTTGTTATTTTCAAAGAAAACAAGTTTTTGGGAATTGATTTCTTGTTCTTTATCTCCATATCGTTTTGGTATTTTCCCAAGAGATTTTCTTTGATCAAAACACTTGTGTTTTCCACACTTGAGCTATATCTTCTATCTTATTCTATTAGGATCTTGTATTTGTGGAAAAAGGAAAGAGGTTTGTGGTTGAGATATACCACTTGTTGTAAACCCTTGATTTCTTGGTTGCTCCCTCTTTGGTAGAGGTTGAGGTTGTTGTATTGGGTTGGAGTTTGCTCCCTCTTTGATAGAGGTTGAGGCTTGTGGTTTGCTCCCTCTTGTGAGAGGTGGAGTTTGGTTGTAACCCTCTTCGGTAGAGGTGTTGGTTGTTGTGGTTGTTTGGCTAAGGGCCTACCCCTCTTGTGTGAGGAGGTGTTTGTTTGAGAGAGGAGTTAGGTACTCCATTGTTGTACAAATCCTTCTCGGTGAAGGTTCCCTCGGTAGGAGTCCTCGGTGGACGGTATAGTGGATTGGAATCCAACACGGTGGTGTAGGCGGGGATGTAGAGCTAGGGGCTCGAACCTCGAAACATATCCGTGTGTTTGCGTTTGATCCAATATCTCTCAACTCTCTCTCTCATTTATTTGTGCAAAGCATCATACCTCATTCATATCATATATTGCTTATGTTGAGCATAATTCATATTGTCATATCATATCTATTTGCTTGTGTTGTGCCTTGCATAATTCACATTGCTATATCTTGTATATGCTTGGTTGTTTGTGTGTGCCTCACTTGTACCTAATCAACAAGAGCTTCACATAGCACCTCAACCCATTCAAGGGGAATCAAGAGGAGTTAGTCCAGAGCCCTTCACGGGGAATTCGGCTACACTTGTTGATTGTACTAAGTGTGTTGCATAATTTGCATTAGCTTCCGCATTTAGCGCACTTAGTTTTGCATTTAGTTTTAGATTAGCACTAACACCTATTCACCCCCCCTCTAGGTGTTCCTTTCAATTGGTATCAGAGCTAGTGCTCCTGATACTTAGGCCAACATCCTAGGAGTGAGATCCTTTGTTTGCTAATCTATTGTTTGCATTTGCTTGTTTTGCACACATATAGTTTATCATGGCTTTCATGACCCCACCTATGTATGACCCTTCCAACATTCATGTTTGGAAGATTAGGATGACCGTTTATTTACAAACCCTAGGTCATAAAGTTTACCTTGCCATTACCAAGGAATCCTTCCTTAGTGATAGCAATCATATAGGGGCCAATGCACAAGCCCTAGAGGCCATTAGAAGCACATTACCTAAAGATTATCTTGTGTGTGTTTCTAACATTGATTCCGCCTTTGCAGTGTGGAACAAATTGACAACCACCACCACCTCCGAGCTTCAAGTGCAAATCTAACAAGAAGAGGAATCTAGTGGAGAATCCGATTCACAATGCTTCATGGTCCAAGGGAATGACTCCCTTGAGGTACATTCGGAACCCCACTTAGATGATAGTGATGATTGCTCTTGTTTTTCAAATGATCATATTGATGCCCATGCTTTGAATGAAGAACTTTCTATTGTGTGTGAAAAATTAATAGAAAAATATAAAATTTTGAAAAAGAAAAGTCTAGGACTTGAAAATGAAAATAAAAGCTTACATTCTAGACTTAACAATGTTTTGCAAGAGAAGGTTGATGTCTATAATGAAAGGGATTCATTGAGATCTCAATTGGAACTTGCACTAAAAGAAAATGAATTTTTAAAATCTAAAAATGATTGTGAAACACTTTTGAAGAAAAATGAGAACTTGTCTTCGAAAGTTGATTTTGTTTTAAAAGAGAATGTTGCTTTAAAAAATAAAATAATTTCCATTTCAAATGATTTAGATGTTTGTTTAAAGAAAAATGAAGTTTTGAAAAATAAGATTGATGAACATGTTTGCCATACTAGGATAGTTTCACCTAGATCACCCCTTGCTTGCTCCACTTCTTTTATGATTAAAAATGATATAAACATGTTGAAGAAGAAAATGGATTGTTTGGGCTCCACTATGAGCCAATGTGCTAAGAACCATACACGCTTGGAATCCTTGGTTCGAAAGAAACAAGTTCCATCTTTTATGCATGTACACCCTCCACGGCATACACATGCTCCACACGGACACCATCAACACATGTATGCTCATGTGTACACATGTACACATTGTGGCCGAAAAGGCCATCTTGCTAAATTTTGCTATGATCGTTTACATGTTGAGAATTTAGCAAAGAAGTTTGTTTGGGTTAGAGAAGGTACTAACCCCCATGGACCCAAGAAGATATGGGTACCAAAGACCACCCCTCCTATTATTTTTGATGTAGGTGTGGGCTCTCACATGACGTGAGAGTGATGACACCTTTGGAGTGGATGCGTTCCGGACTTAAAGGAAATCAATTGGATGCATCACTTTCAAGGGAAGATTTGGTGGAGATGACCACCATGTTTTGGAGACAAGGAGAGTTACCTTCTAGGTTTTGGTAACAATTCTTAACTCCTTATTATTGTTCACATGCTTTCATATTGATGTTTTATAGCATGTTTTCATTGTCTATGGATTAGTGTGTAAATATCACATTTATTAGATCCTTGACATACATGTATAGTATTTGAGACACACATGCTTGCATAAACCCATACTTAGTGTTCTCACTTTTGTTTAAGCTATAATGTACATCATGAATCTAATACATGTGAATTTACATAGTAATCATGTCTTAGTTTATGATGATGATTTTTATCTTGTTTTTGATGCTTCATGTTAAGATTACTTGTTTAGATGTTAGTTTTCATTAAGACTAGTTATATACTTGTTCATAGAATGGGCGACAAATAATTTATATATAGTTGGGCTTGATTGCTTATTTGAACCCATTAGATGTGCTAGTATAGTCTAGTTTTGATGATTCATACATTTCAAACTTGTATTCCATTTTTGATTTGTTTTATGTGTATAAGTTTTCAATTCATGTATATGTGTATTTTGCCAAACTTTAAGATATACATGTATACCCCTTGAGTCATTTGCCTTTCATGCAAATCTATATATGGACTCAATTGTGTTTAGGAATATATATGTATACTTATTGTGTTGACAATTCATACATATACCTTGAAATGAAATGTGTTTTGGTGATGATTTAGCTTTTCTTGATTTTATGTTTAATTGTTTAACTTCATGTATATATCTATCTTGTCCAAACTATTAGATATACATGTTTATCCTTTTGAGCCACGTGCCTTCATGCATATATAAATAGTGGACTCGTTGTGTTTTGGATATGTATGTATATTTTAATCTGTACTTGACATACATATGCCATGAAGGTTAAATAAGTTTTGATGATTTTCGTGTTTTCAATGTTTAAGGAATAATTGAGCTTAATGAAAAATTTTCATGATTATGATATTCACACTTTATATGTACACTCACATTTATTGCTTACTCATGTGTTTGTTTTCATGAGTCATATTTATGCTTAATTGATTATGAGTGTTGACTATCTTGTGAATTTCATATTTTCGTGATATATATTTATTTTTATTCCTTGCTTGAAGGATTTCGTACTAGTTTAAAAGTTTGTCCATTTAACTAGTTACGGTATTCTTCGTTTTGGTAGAGTTTTTCAAACAAAGCTTATTTTCAAATCTATTTTTGAAAACCCCTACCCTTTAAGGGCGGTTGGATGGGAGATCATGCTCATGTATGCTTTACTATGAAAATCATTTTAAACTTGAACCATGATTGGGTGGTAGATTATATGAGTTATACCATGCTTTTATTGTTATGTCAATTGGTATCATTGAACTCTTTCAATTGGTATCATTTTGATCTTTGTGTATACTCATATATTTATTGTGTATGTATATTTTCAATTGGTATCATCTATTGGTGATTGGTACTCATTCTATTTCACACACATATACTTGTTTTATTTGTGCTTAAGATATAAATTTTTCACAAAATCTTATTTATGCTAGTGCTTGAGCTTCAATTTTGTTTCAATTGATTACTTTTAAATTGGTATCAAGCCCATGCATCTTTTTAGTTGGTATTTCATAAAGGGGGAGAAAATTTAATTTTGTCTTTCAATTGGTATTTGTTTCCCACTCCCTTACTTTATGATTGAAAATTTCATATTGGTATCATATGTTTAATATGAAAATTATTTACAATTGGTATCAAAATTTTGTTTAGACATTCAAATTTATTATGTTTAATTTCAATTGATATCAAGATGTTTCATGTGTTTTTGCTTAAAATTGGTATCTAAAAATTTTGTTTTTTAAGAAAAATACAAAAGTTTTGATTTGTATTGACTATATGCATATAGATTCATGATGAGTGTATCTTGTATTGAAGAGCTTAACATCTCTTCGTTATGTGGTACACGTGTGTAGGGGGAGCTTCACATCTCCTCTTATGCATTACATAGTGTGTGTTATGTGAATTAGGGCTTAACATCCCTCTTTCATGTAATGCATATGTGTAGGGAAGCTAACTTAGCGTCTTCCTCTTCATGAATGTATATAGCATATAACATCTATTGATCTTTGTTTATTTTCAATTGATATCAAGATGCTTCATTGACATATTTATCTATTGATATCATGTTGTTTATAGTCACCCCTTATTGACTTTGTTTTTGTTTTAGACAAAAGGGGGAGAACATTGTTTTATTGTTTTGATTGACTTAAAAGGGGAGAAAGATTTTTACCCCTCATTTTATTGTTTGGATTGTTTAACCCCTTCTTGATCTTTTGTTTGACAAAAAGGGGGAGAAAAATTTGTTTCATTTGATTTACTTTGAACCCTTTGTTGATGATTGACAAAAAGGGGAGAAGTATTTGAGTTTATATGCATGTTTTCATTGCTTAAGGGGGGGAGAAGTATTTGTCTTCCTTGTTATCTATGCATATATGTTTTTGTATTGCAAATAGGAGAAAAAGATTTTGATTTATGCTTGTTGCATGTTTTATCTCCATACTTGCATACATATTCATGTGCTTCATTTCCATATCTTATTATTTATGTCTATGCATGAGTTAAGGGGGAGCTTCCTTGAAGCTTAACTTTAATCCATGCATATATAACTCCATGAGTTTTGTCATCATCAAAAAGGGGGAGATTGTTGGCCCAAAGGCCTTCCACCCTAGTTTTGATGATGATTAACTCATGTAGTTATGTTTACTAATAATCTTGTGTTGTTTAAGTTTCAGATCATTAACCAAGATATTAGTTGGTGATTAGCTTCAACAAGGTGTTTAGAAGCTTTTCATGATGATTCCAGGGCCAAAGCGTCAAGATCACACATTGCCTAGCCCATGGATAGAGTTTTGGAGCAAGTCTACTTGAAGATGAAGATCATCAAGAAGACTTAGGTATCCATAGTTTAGTTAGTGTGTTTAGATCCAATTTGTAAAGCTTAGTATAGTTGATATGCTCAAGTGCACAAACACACACGTTTTCATGTTTTGTATTTGGTTTTCATGAATAGTAGATCAAAACAAGTTTACTTTATTTCTATGTATATTAGATGTATTCTAGATATACATACATGGTTTAACTTGCAAGACAAACTTATTTTGATATCCCTATTCATGTGTTGAAAAATCAAGTTTGATAAAAATACAAGTTTTGTTTTTGATAAAATTTGCAAGACTCAAAAATGAATTGATATGATTGATATATGTCTTGAAATTTTTATCACAAGTTTGTGTTTCCATATAAAATGATAAAACTATTTTTGGTGATTTTTAGAAGTGTTAAAAGATTTTTAGAAAAATATTTTACACTGTTTTTCTGACCCAGATTTCTGTTCCAGGCTTCAATCAGTCGACTAGTCAACCTGACCTAGTCGACTTGGGTGAAGTCGGTCGACCGGGCCGGTCGACCGACGTGCACAAATCTGTGCACGTTTGGAGGCACTGGGACGGTCGACCGCTCGGGTCGACCGGGGCACTTACAGTGCTCTCTGTTTGTTTCGGTCGACCGGGCCGGTCGACCGCAGTTGCCCAACGGTCATATTTCTGACCGTTGGCGGTCGACCGGGCCGGTCGACCTTTGCCTGTCAGAGCTGCCAGCTCAGCTCTAACGGCTAGTTTTCTGATGGGCCTATATAAACCCCATCTCTTTTGGTTTTTGGCCAAGTTTTTTAGAGCAAATTTTTCCTGACTTCTTCAGTGTTTTAAAAGAGTTTTCAAAAGAGTTTTAAGTGTCAAAAGATCAATCTTAATTGTTTTTAAGTATTTTGTTATTTTCAAAGAAAACAAGTTTTTGGGAATTGATTTCTTGTTCTTTATCTCCATATCATTTTGGTATTTTCCCAAGAGATTTTCTTTGATCAAAATACTTGTGTTTTCCACACTTGAGCTATATCTTCTATCCTATTCTATTAGGATCTTGTATTTGTGGAAAAAGGAAAGAGGTTTGTGGTTGAGATATACCACTTGTTGTAAACCCTTGATTTCTTGGTTGCTCCCTCTTTGGTAGAGGTTGAGAATGCCCTTAAGATTAATTTGTGCAAGTGTACAAGATATGTAAGATTCACTCAAAGCGATATAAATCAACCAAGAAGTGAGTCTTATGCTAAATGCAATGCAGACGTACCTTGCTCCAGCACTCTTCAACAGTAAATATAAATGAATTGAAAAGACACGTGCCTAAAATGCAAACGTCTAATCAATTTTTAACTTTTGCAGCAAATGTTTTACTGTTGATTATTAGCAGGTTTTTGTGATGGCATATAAGAAATAAATAATTGCAGCAAACTAGAATTTGCAAACTAAGCAGCCCTGCAAAAAGCTGTTAGTAGTCAGCTCTTCCTTGCCGCGGATCCGCGGCTTTTGCCATGGAAACGCGGCAATTCAGAGGGCCCTTGGTCTCTACTTTCTAGAGTAGAGGCCCAAAGCCACTTGTATGTCACTGCAATATTAAATTCCTGCTTTGATTGCCCTGTAACCTGCAACAGAGAAGAAAATTCGTTTAGTTCTAAAAAATTTTCAAAAAAAATTCAGATTTCAATAAAAAACATGTTACCCTCCCCGGCAACGGCGCCAAAATTTGATTGAGGCTAAACCTGCACACAAAATACGAGATTATAGAACTTAAGAAAGGAAATGTGCAAGTGCTCAATTATTCCGCTATAGCAAGTGGCTATGCGGGTCGTGATCCACAAGGAGGGTTTGCGATGGAAGCTTTACGGTTTTTTATTGAAATCGTTAAGAAAATAAGCGAAAGTTCTTCTCTCTTTTATGTTATGAAAAAGAAAAAGAAAGTTAATGGTTAAAGTTAAGAAGAAAGCGAGAGATGAAGAAGGTGGAAAATAAAAAAAACGATGAAAAGCGACTATGTACAATGAAGTGGAGAAGAAAGAGTTTGAGGAGGTGTTGGTCTATACTAAAGAAGTAAAAGAAAAGAAAGAGAGAAAAGTGAAGAAATACTTACCTAGGTTGAGTGTTGACTTACTTGGAAACCTTTTTGCAAGTTCTACCTTTTTGCTCCGGAGGCGTTCAACGCATAGATCATAAACTCGAGCTCGGTCCCCGTGCACATTATATCGTCAAGCATAAGAAGAACGAAGTGATGCGGAGCTTGGAAGAGGAGAACGTCTTCATGAACTATCGCTGGCTCTCACGTAGCTTAGTTATACTTGCTTTGGAATTCACTTGTACACTCAACAACAACAACCAAGGTAAATTAGAAGAGGAAGACGAAACAAAAGAAAATACAAACATAAACAAGAACTTTTACCTTTATTAATTGCAGAGACAATGGAAGAAAGGAGGAGGGTACATCGTAGGTGTCACTCTCAACTTTAGCCTCTCTCTCTTACTTACATGAATCTTCTTCTACCCTAAGTTACATACAAAATACATAAGAAGAAAGAAAAACCTAAACTACAAAGAATTAAAACTAGGCTAAATCCTAATCTGCATTGGCCTCCTTTTTCAGCACAACAATTGCCCTTTTATAAGCCGAAAACCCAACAACCAGAATCCCGGGGAGGTCGGGGGAGCAAACGCTCCCCCTAACTCCCCAACAAAGCCGCGGAAACGCGACCCAAGCCGCGTTTCCGCGGCCAGGGTGTGGCCAGATGGCCACACCCTGTTGGTGGGTCTCTCCGGGGGTTTCTTCTGGCTTTATCCTTTGTTGGTTTTGTCGTTTGAGCTCCGGATTCTGACGATATGACCTTGGATTCTTGGCTTTAACCGATCAATTCTGAGAGGATTCTTCTCAACCGGTTTCAACCTCATGATTTTGCCCTGATTTTGTGAGTGCGAATTAATTCTGATTTAATTCAGAATTCTGGTGGGCTTTGGGCTCATTTCTCTTCATCTCCTTAAGGATTGGGCCTGCAAATAAATTAGACAAATAATTAGGATAATGCAGGCTTTTATTCTAAAATAAGTATGGAAATGTAACATTAAATATGCAACATTAGCAGCCAATCACAGTTGTTCTTACTATTATATATGCACATGGTTTCTTCTGCACGAGCTCTTTCCCCTTTACACACACACTCACCATGGTCGCATTCTGACGTCCCTGGGTTTGCACGTCCAGATATTGGATGGTTGTTCTAATGTGCAGGGTTCGACGAGACTGTTCGTCTTGCGAGGGACTTGAACGCTCTTTCTTCTGTTTCTGGTATTTCACCTCTTTATATTCTGTCATTTCCTGATTCTGCATTTATTGCTTTCAGCTGCCATGTTCTTGCCATCTTTTATCTGCTATCCTTAGAATTGTCATTATATGTATTATTGCAGTGTTCATTGATCATTATGCTCCCGATTTATAGTTTGTTCAGGTTACAATTTAGGCTTAGCGCGTATACGAGGGGTATTTTTCCTCGCGTATATGCGTCGCCATAACGTCTCCGTATCTTTAGGATCGGGGCGTTACAGAGTGGTATCAGAGCCAGGTTCGACATAAAGGAGAACCTAGTTCCTACCTGTAACCTGAGACAGTTATGTTGACACTGCAATATACATATACTATTCACGTGATAATATTGACTCCATTTGGAAATTGATCGTCCTCCCTTTGGAATTCCGTTCTTGATCTGTTGATATTCATGATTCCAACACTTCAATTAGAGTGATTTGGATGTCCATCTTGATTTCATCCTTCCTTCCTATTCATTCCATCTTGATTTCAATTAGATCGGTTACTCCATGTTGAAGCTGGTAGCAGAGATCAGAGCGCGCAGCGGAATGTGGTGTCCCAACGAGGCGACGTGGAAGATTGTTGTGTTCTCTCTTGATTCCAGATTCTTTTTACTATTCCCTACCTTATTGAAATTTCGAGGACGAAATTTTTATTAAGGTGGGTAGAATGTAATATCCCTAACCTAAACTACAGTATTTTCATTTTCTAAAGTATTTATTTTGATTTACTGAGTATTTTTAATTAATCAAGTTAATTTATTCCTCTCGTGATTATTATTGTTGAACATGCAAATTATTTTCAGATAGTAAATGGCAAACTATTCTCCCATTATTATTTATTGTTATTTCTATTAGTGTTATCTTTATTTTTATTGCCGGTGTTTATTAATTATTATTAGTGATACTATTACATTTTCTATTTATTTTAATATTGGCATTTGTACTAATACTAACCATGGTGGTGGTGATGTTCTCCTTGTTTAGCCTCTCACCCTATTTCCTATTTACCCGTTTGGATTCTATAATCCATTACCCATTTCTACTTTCTAAATCCAAACCCACCTACCTATTTGGATCAACCCGTAACCCAATCCAACCCGAAACCCATTAACCCAACTCATCCTATATAAACCTATCTTAACCTAAACCTAGATTTCATAACCTAATCTCTAAACTAATCCCAATACCCACAGCCGCACTTTTCTTCTCCTCTTTCATAGCCGGTCACACCCCTCTTCACCTCTTCTGTTGGATGAGATCCCATCGACGGCGCGTCGCTCGGCCTACCCCACATGTTCTCCTCCCTGGTAACCAGCCCCCAGGCCAATCAGCCCATGGCCGAGTCCTTCCCTGGTGCATCCCAATAGCCGCAACACCATCAACAGACCAGCGAGCCCAGATCTGTACCAGATCCAGCAGCCGCTCCCTTGCAGCCGTGCACAGCCACCCAGATCTGTGCACCACCCCCAGGCCGCGGCCAAGCTTCCACCAGTAGCGCCGTGGCATCCTCCAACAGCCAGACGAACATCAGCGCGCAGCAGGACAGTGAGGAACAGCCCAAATCTGCAGCAGATCCAGATCCAGCGCAAGTTCAGGCGAGCAGCAGTTCGAGGCCCTTCCGGCGAGCGCAAGATCTCCAGCTTGCAGCCAGGCCTTCTCCAGCACCTTGGCTACCCTCCCATGCAGTCCGACAGCGAAGAGCGGCACCACAAAAACCATGACAGCGACTCGCCCGGCAACGACCAGATTTCCCCAATGTGAGTGTCTCTCCCCTCCTTCTATTTCTCCCTCATTATTATATGCATTTGATTTAATCATGATTCTATTGTGTATATAGAATTAGTGTAGAGTTCATGTTTATTGTTGTGAGAGAGAGAGGATGCATACATGTGTTTGATAGTGTGAGAGATCAGATCTTAGTATGCCCCTGTATCTGTTCTGGCAGAGGTATTAGTCGACTAATACCTGTTATTAGTCGACTAACACCTCTGTTAGTCGACTAACCCAGGAGCCTAGTCGACTAATTTAGCTTCCAGGAATTTATACACTCTCTGTATTTTCCCCTGCTGGTCGACTTGACCTATTCTGTAGTCGACTAATAGTTGTAGTAGTCGACTACTCACTTTTCCCTAGTCGACTAATAGGTTGACCTGTAAATATATAACTCTATGTATCTATATCAGTCGACTAGCCTTACCTGTGTAGTCGACTTGGCCTTAGATTAGTCGACTTGGTTCACTTGTTAGTCGACTATACCTTCCTCTAGTCGACTTGTATATAGCCCTAGTCGACTAATATCAGTCTGTCAGCTGTGTATGGTTCCTTGATGGATTGTGGACTTCACCCATGGGTTATGTAATGACTATTGATGTATGTATATGATTTCAAGAGGTGGATATTGGTAGTAATGACTTGATCTAATAGAACTTAGATACATGTGTATAGTATGTTACCAATTGTTGGGTATAATGATTGATATTAATAGAAGTGGTGATTGTGAAGACTTGGAGATCAGATTAGATTGCTAGAGAGAGGAAGAGAGCTGGGTTATGGATATATGTTGGAACAGTGATTAATGTATCGGAATACTTGATGTGTATTGATAATTGACGAACGTGTAACTATTGGAATATGAGTTGGTTGTATGGCTTTAGATTGATCTGGATTTATGATATTTACAGTGAATGATGATCAGTAATTTAATATGACTTTATTAGTTGAGTTGTGACTTACATTGATCTGGGCTAGAGGTTATCCAGAATCTATATTCCTCATATTGGAGCTTGACTTGTTTTGAGAGGAGATTAACGTTGTTGGCATTTGAGATTCATTAGATGGTATGTCGTTGATATTAAGTATCAGTAGTAGCTATTCTATATTGTAGTTGATCGAGGACATATTGGATGTGATCTTACCTTACTAAAAGATTATGACGATTGGATTGGTACATGGACTTATTCAGAGTTGGACTGAACTTGTGTTATAGATGATATTGGATCTACATTCTTTATGATTAAGCCCGATCTGCATTAAGATGAGATGATATATTTCAAGTAGAGTACTTTCCAGACTTGATATTCATTTATTGGTGATGACTTGATAATGATTCATTCAGAGGTTGATGTATACTTGTTATGATGTTAGAGACTGGATTACTTCAATTATCAGAGATGACTTATTATGATAGTGAGTCTATTTGATATCAGTGATGCTATACTTCGGAGTTACCAGATAGCAGTTATCAGTTATCAGTAGATTTGATTATCTTTTGATGATAACACAGGTGAGAGTTTAGTTGGATATTGGTGTACTGAACTTAACCGGTCATGCCTGGCACCTGACTGATAAACCTAGTATTCAAATTACTGGAAGTTACGGGAAATGATTGGTTGACTGTAACACCTTATACAGTTTTATTGTTCATCATATACACGGTTACTGTTACTGTTATTGTTACTGATATTGTTCACCGTGTATACGATTACTGATTGATTATTACCGTACTGATATTGTTACCATCTCGTAGCATCCCAGTAATTGAAATGGCATAAGATATTGATTGTTACTAATAGCACTACTTAACTGACTGTACACCTGGCACCTTCATGGGACCTTGGCATGACTATGACACTGATACCTGATATCTTGTACCCATGTATCCTGGACTCCTGTATCTCTTGTACCCATGTCCCATGCACTGTTGACCTGTTAATAGCACAGTCAAACCGCGTCCGGCGGTTTGCCGCCTGGTGTCGGGATGACGAGGATGTATCCCACAATCGTACTAGCGTCCGGTGGATCCTGAATGGAACTAAGTGCCACACGGAACAAAGTGCCACATCATACACATGATGGGGGCCACCTCTTGAATCCGTGGGGACCACCTCTAGAATCCATTCCCCTCAGAACAAAGTGCCACACGGAGCAAAGTGCCACACCACACACGTGGTGGGGGCCACCTCTTGAATCTGTGGGGGCCACCTCTTGAATCTGTGGGGGCCACCTCTTGAATCTGTAGGGCTATCTACTGATTGTGCCACCTGGTGTTAGCATGATATTGCATTCTCAGTTCCTATTAGCATCCACACGCACTTGTATGTTGATAACACCTTGAATGCATGTTATTTGATTCTCTTTCCCTATTCGAACAATGATACCCGCATATCGGAGTTCAGATGAGTTCTACTGGATGTGCGGGCTCCAGTGTGAACTGTCGGATGTTGTGGGACGCCGGTGGGAAAGTGACAAAGATAACATAGAACACTACTGATTGTTTATTGAATGTTTTGAATGAACACATTGTGTTATGCCCTTAATGGTTATCCTGCCTTATGACATATGACGGTACACATGATTGTAACCAGGACCAGACTTATGACCAGACTTGGATGCCAACCTAGTGACATGTGATAGATTACATGTCTTGACATTGATTGCATATTTACAGTTGTGTCAGTTGTCTTCTACCTGTATTCATGTTTTTATCATATGTGTTACTGTTCAGTTATTTATTGTGTATTTAGTCTTTCTATCTGCAGTTGTTCTTACTATTATATATGCACATGGTTTCTTCTGCACGAGCTCTTTCCCCTTTACACACACACTCACCATGGTCGCATTATGACGACCCTGTGTTTGCACGTCCAGATATTGGACGGTTGTTCTAATGTGCAGGGTTCGACGAGACTGTTCGTCTTGCGAGGGACTGGAACGCTCTTTCTTCTGTTTCTGGTATTTCACCTCTTTATATTCTGTCATTTCCTGATTCTGCATTTATTGCTTTCAGCTGCTATGTTCTTGCCATCTTTTATCTGCTATCCTTAGAATTGTCATTATATGTATTATTGCAGTGTTCATTGATCATTATGCTCCCGATTTATAGCTTGTTCAGGTTACAATTTAGGCTTAGCGCGTATACGAGGAGTATTTTTTCTCACGTATATGCGTCGCCATAACGTCTCCGTATCTTTAGGATCGGGGCGTTACAAATACCAAAGCTTACTTAGGCCAAAGCACCTAGCTAATCAATAATTAGATTTGTTCATCTTTCATAGATATATATTTTCTCTTTTTTTTAAGGCATAAGAATCTCCATTTTTTGAACCCTAAGTATGTAAGTGTATGAAGTGTGCATATTTCATTAAGGTAAAGATCAAGACTAAATTACTTTGACAAATTATCTTCTTAACTCTAAAAATCAAACAAATAATCTTATTTTGACCAAGTTTAAGAAATACTAATTTTGATTTTCCTATTCCTTAAAATTGACTTAATTTCTTTCAAAAAATTTGTCAAAATATTGTTTCTATTTTCAAAAAGTTTTTAAAAGTAAAGAAAATGTTAAAAAAAATTTCTTTTTTTAATAAAAAGAAAAAACCTAAGTTATGTTAGACCCTCTCCCACACCTATCTCATGCATTGCCCTCAATGTATGAATTAATGCATAGATGCATGAAAAAGAAGAAAGGGAAGGAAAATACTACCTTAAGGTGGTGGTTCCGGTGGTGGTCTGATTGGTGCACGAAATGCTGCCCAATCGACTTTTTGTGAAGTTTGAAGGAACCCAACAGAAATCTCTCTAATATTACCCACTAAAATGATGTATACATGAATTATTTTTATTAAAATTTAACCCCATCTAATTTCCAAATTTCATAATTAATTTCGGAGTCAATTTTGTCAATCGCCTTGTCCCAAAATAGAGTGTGAAAAGATAGAATGATTGACTTGGACTTAGAAAGCACGGGAATTAATACCGAATCAGAAAAATGACTTAAGTCAAGTAAAGGTTCAGGAGTTGAGATTAGTTCAGGAAGTGGGTCCAAATCAAAAAGTTGAAACTCAAGTCCACATTCATTTTTTCACAATGGAATGTGACTTAATATTGGTGATTCAAGTTCTAGAATGATAGGTGTGGGAATCAAAACTGACTCTAAAATGTTACTGAAGTCGGGTAACAAAACAAGAGTCAATATTGATTCGGGAATTTGAGCTGGATCACAAATTTGAGAATCTAGGTCACATTTCTCATTGAGTTCAATTTCATAAAAATGAGAACTTGCCAATTTATCAATGGGACTTTCAAAAGTATGAAATTGGTCAAGTTCAATAAAATGATCATCAAAGATGGGCGATTCAATTTCATTATGAATTGGCACAGGATCCAATGTTGACTCAGGAAAAAGATTGAAATCAAGTGAAGACATCGGAGTCATTATTGAATCAGGAAGTAGAATTGAATCACTAAGTTGAGGTTCAGGATCATATTCATTCTCAAGTTCTATTTCAGGAAAGGAATAACTTGTCAAACTGTTAATATCATTTTCAAAATTTGGAGTTTGAGCAAGTTCAAATGATTGTGCTGAAATGGAACCTTGTTTTCCAAAACAGCATGACACTTTAGCTCTAACAGAATAGTTAACGACATCAGAACTGGCCAAACGGTGAGAACGTAGAGTTTGGACCATCATATTTATGTCACGATTATGAGCGTTTTGAGCCTGAGTCATGGCTTCAAGCATCTTTTCATAGTTGATAGGTTCAGCGTTTTGTTGTGATTGGTCTTGAAAAGATGAGTGTTGTTTTAAAATTGGTGGTAAAATTGTGAATCCATCAGATTTTGTGATTGTTGTTTAGACTCACGCATACTCATTTCTAAAATTGATGGTTTTCTATTTTGGACTGGTGGAACTGAGTATGAATCTTAGAAATATTGTGAACAAGGTAGATAAGGAGGACAAGTTTGTTGAAAATTGGACTCGGGAGAGGTGAATCCCCACTGACTCTGTGAAGAGTTGAAATTATTCTGGAAATTATGGTTATAAGATTGGGGGCATGAGTTATATTGATTCGGATAAGACCAATCCGGCATACTAGGTTGGTTAAAGTTATGATATGCCAGGTTGGTAATATCCGAAAAAGAGGTTGGTGTGTAATATGAATTACCATTAAAATTGGAATAATTATTGTTATAAGCCATATCACACAATAAAACACAAAAAAAGAAAAACAAACAAACAAATAAGCAAACAAAAAAAATTCTAACCTAAGTTAGGGTAGACCTTTGATCTAGACGACTCCTAACTGGTTAGACTGTCCATAGGAGGTATAATGCAGACTTTGACCACAAGCTAATCAGCCAGGTCAGGGCAAGATTGGTGGGAGGTTATCTGTCAAAGACGTTCCTTAATTAAGTAACCACCAACCTTCGGGCTTTCGGCCCTTAATCCCCTTCTTAGACACTGATTTGGCAGGAGTCAAATTCCAACATCTTTCCCCTTAGGATAATCTCCTAATTGAGTCCGAGATGCCCCTAAGGCCAACGTCTACTCATTTTTAGTTAGGCTTGGGTTAGTGAGTGAGGAGATTGTTTGTGGGCTAAGAGAGGGTAATAATTTTCCCACCTTATCTTGTTTATAGGACAAGCCCTTAAGTCAATTTAGTGCAATGTACAAGTATATAGAAAAAAGTAACATTCAAGTAATATTTCATACAAGAATGAACCTTATACTAAATGCTATGCACACATACCTTGGCTCCAGCACTCTTCAACAGTAAATAAAAAATGAAATGAAATAGACACGTGCCTAAATACAAAGTCTAAATCATTTTTAGTATTTACAATCAACTTTTTACTGTTGCGTTAAAAATGTATATACAGTGAGTCAAACAAGGAGATAAATGTTACAGAAATTCAGATTTTCAATTCAGCCAACCAGCAAATATACAGGTTAGTAGTTCACTCAGTTTTGCCACTGGAATGTAGCAAATCTGAGGGCTTCTTGGCTCTGCTTTCTTGAGCAGAGTCCAAGGCCACTTATATGTCCACTGCAGCAAGAATTCCTTGTTGTTAAATCTGTACAAAAAATAAAGAAGAAAGTTAATCAAAAATGTAAACTTTTAAAGAGAGTAACTTACCGTCCCTCCCCGGCAACGGCGCCAAAATTTTGATTGAGGTTTAACTGCACACAAAATACAGAATTTCAGAATTAAGAATGAAAAGTGTAAGTTACTCAATTCTACCGCAATAGCAAGTGGCTATGCTGGTCGTGATCCACAAGGAGGGACTAGTGATGGAAGCTTTTTTAGTAAGTTTTTTTTAAGCTACAAAGTATGGTTAAAGTTCTTCTTTAGTTCTTTAAAAGAAAAAAAAAGAAAAATTTGAGTTAAAGTTAAATTAGGAAGAAGATGGTAGATTAAGAAGATAGAGAAACTAGAAATGATATGTACAAAGAAATGAAAAAGAGTGATAAAGATGGTTGGACCTTGTGATATTGAAACTAAAGAATAAAAGAAAAGAAAGATAACCTAAAAATTACTTACCTCTTCAGTGATCATATACCTTGGATCCGTTGCGACGACTTACCTTGTCTTTGAAGGCAATCAAGCATGGCGTATAGGATCTTCCCCATTCTCGATCTACACTATGAATAAAAGGGCAAACTATACTAGCAAGAGAAGGGTTGTTCATCACCATAGGCCATCAAGGGCACTTGCAACGGCTAAGCAGTCTCGAGGCTATCGGATTCTCTTGGATTGCAACACATCAGAAATGATGGTCCAATCTTTACATTCCCAAAATCTGATGGACTCACAATTTCACTACCAATTCCAAGACAATACTTCATCTTTTCAACACAACAATGAACATATCACCTATGAAGAGATGCTTGAAGCCATACTCAGGCTCAAAACGCTCGTAATAACGACATAGAAATGATGGTCCAATCTTTACATTCTAACCGTATGGCCAGTTCTGATGTCGGTAACCATTTTGTTAGAGCCGAAGAGTCATGTAGTTTTGGAAATCAAGGTTCCATTTCAGAACCGTCATTTGAACTTGCCCAAACTCCAAATAATATTGATAGTTTGGCAAGTTATCCCTTGCCTGAAATCGAACTTGAAAATGAATATGATCATGAACCTCAACTTAGTGATTCAATTTTACTTCCTGATTCAATAATGACTCCGGTGTCTTCACCTGATTTCAACCTTTTCCCCGAGTCAACATTGGATCCTGTGCCAATTCATCATGAATTGAATCACCTATTTTTGATGATCATATTGAACTTGACCAATTGTACACTTTTGAAAATCCTATTGACAAATTGGCAAGTTCTCATTTTTTGATATTGAACTCAATGAGATATGTGATCTAGATTCTCAAATCTGTGATCCAGTTCAACTTTCTGAATCAATATTGACTCCTGTTTTGTTACCAAACTTGAGTAATATTTTAGAGTCAGTTTTGATTCCACCACCTATCATTCTTGAACTTGAATCACCAATATTAAGTCACATCCCATTGTTAGAAAATACATGTGGACTTAAGTTTCAACTTCTTGACTTGGACCAAATTTCTGAACCTATTTCGACTCTTGAACCTTTATTTGACTTAAGTCACCTTCCTGAGTCGGTATTAGTTCCTGTCCTTCCTGAGTCCAAGTCAATCATTCTATCTTTTCACACTCCATTCTGGGACGAGGTGGTTGACAAATTTGACTCTAAAATCAGTTATGGAATTTGGAAATTAGATGGGGTCAAATACTTAATAAAAATCCTTCATGGATACACAATCTTAATGGTTTATATTAGAGAAACTTCTGGTGGGTTCCTCCGAACCCAACGAAAAGTCGATTGGGCCGCATTTCGTGGATCAATCAGACTACCACCGGAACCACCACCTTAAGGTAACATTCTCCTTCCCTTTCTTCTTTTCCATGCATCTATGCATTAATTCATACATTGAGGACAATGCATGAGATAGGTGTGGGGGAGGGTCTAACATAACTTTGGTTTTTCTTTTTATTAAAAAAAAAATTAACATTTTCTTTACCTTTAAAAACTTTTTGAAAATAGAAACAATATTTTGACATATTTTTTGTAAGAAATTAAGTTAATTTTAAGGAATAGAAAAATTCAAATTATGATTTCTTATACTTGGTCAAAATAAGATTATTTGTTTGATTTTTAGGGTTAGGAAGATAATTTGTTAAAGTAATTTAGTCTTGATCTTTACCTTGATGAAATATGCACACTTCATACACTTACACACTTAGGGTTCAAAAA
This sequence comes from Agave tequilana, assembly GCA_038442645.1. Taxonomy (NCBI): domain Eukaryota; kingdom Viridiplantae; phylum Streptophyta; class Magnoliopsida; order Asparagales; family Asparagaceae; genus Agave; species Agave tequilana. The sequence continues at coordinate 89,148 of JAVJIF010010429.1, read as the reverse complement.
CAAAGATTCTTATGCCTTATAAAAAAAAGAAAAAGGAAAAAAAGATAAACAAATCTAATTATTGATTAGCTAGTGCTTTGGCCTAAGCAAGCCTTAGTATTTATGCGAAAAATGATTAGATAAGTTTGAAAATATATATATATATATATATATAAAACATTCTCTGATTAAGCTGAGTATTTGTGCCTAATAAAGCATAAGTATCACGCCTAAAAGGGGTTCACATAATAAAATCCTTAGTTTTGTGGCCTTATTTGCTCAAGTCCTTAAGTCCTTGGGGTGTTTTCTCACCCGGTGCCCTAGGACCGTTTGGTTTGGGAGTCATCGATTAAAGGCTCGTTACATGGGCAGATTAGAAAGCCTAATAGAACTAAGGAATAATACCAAAAAAATTTATATATATATATATAATAATAAATGAGGCATAACAGTTAGAGTTAAAGAACCCTTGGTCAAAATTTTCACAATCACAAGGTGCATATGACTTAGGGTAAAGTAATAGACCAGATGAGAAGTACAATTTGACTTCTTACTTTGATTGATCACAAATTTTTGAATAGAGACTAAGTTTAGGAATGAAAAATTCAGTTTTCCTATAACTTGTAGATTGCTTAAATCTTACAATTATATTTCAAATATTTTTCTCTTTCAAAATGCTTTTCGAAAATACTAACTCTTTGTTTCTCTTTCTTTATGGATTTTGTGGGTGTAATCCACTGAAAACCCTCACGAGACAAAACTCGTCCTCTAGGGGAAACCTAGAGGTTTAACGGCTTGTTGCACATGCTCAGTGCAATCGCGTGACCTGCGAAAGTGGTCTAAATAATCCTTAGTATAGTTTAGTTGTTTTGCTCGAGGACGAGCAAAAGATAGGTATGGGGGTGTGATTGGTCACTAATGTTGCACATTTATTATCATATTTCCATACTTATTATAGAATAAAATCTGCATTGTCCTAATTAAATGTTTAATTTATTTGCAGGCCCATTCCTTAAGGAGATGAAGAGAAACAAGCCCAAAAGCCCACCAAATTCTGATTAATTCAGAATAAATTTGAAATGAAGAAATCAGGGTAAAATCTTGGCATATAAGGAAGGTTGAGAAGAATCTTCCCTGAATCAAGATGAAGAAATCAGGGCAAAATCTTGACATATAAGGAAGGTTGAGAAGAATCCTCCCTGAATCAAGCACAATCAAAGGCTGTTTTGTCAACTTTTGAAGCAAAAACAAGAAAATCAGAAGAAAATACAGGAAATACATCAGACCAGGAGATTCCCCCAATCTTCCTGGGATCTTCTCCTTTAGGTTTTTTGCCTATAAATACTGGTTTTAGCTGAGCAAAAAGGAGAACGAGGGGCAGGCAGAGATAGGATTTAGACTAGTTTTTCATTTTGTAGTTTAGGTTTTTCTTTTCTTTTTATGTAATGTGTATGTAAGCTTAGGTTAGATGAAGATTCATGTAAGTAAGAGATGAAGGCCTATGTTGAGAGTGACACTGATGTACCCTTCTCCTTTCTTCCATCGTTTCAAGCAATAAAAGGTAATATTTTTATGTTCTTCTTTACTTTCATTTTCTTTTCCCTCTTTCTACTTTACCTCCTTTGTTTTTGATGAGTTTGCAAGTGAAGCCAGAAGCATTAGTATAACGATGTTGTGTGAGTGCCAACGATAGTTCATGAAGACGTTCTCCTCCTCAAGATCCGTATCAATTCATTCTTGCTCAGCTTGATGATATAATGCGCACGGGGACTGAGCTCGATCGTATGGTCTATGCGTTGAACGCCTCCGAATGCAAGGTAGAACATGCAAAGGTTTCTAGGTAAGTCATCAATCAACCTAGGTAAGTATTTCTTCACTCTTCTTTCTTTCTTTTCTTTTATTTCTTTAGTATAGATCACCACCTCTTCCAAATCATTCTTTTTTGACTCATTTGTACATAGTCACTTTCTTTCCCCTTTTCTTTGTAAATAGTCATTCTCCATTTCTCTCCACCTTCTTCATCTCTCATTTTCTTTCTAACTTTAACATAACTTTCTTTTTCATTTTCATTTCTTTAAACAAAGAAGAATCTTCGTTTTATCTTCATTAAGATTTCAATAAAGAAACGTAAACGCTTCTATCGCAAAACCCTCCTTGTGGATCACGACCCGCATAGCCACTTGCTATAGCGGTAAGAATTGAGCACTTGCACATCTTTATTTCTAAATCTAAAATTGTGTATTTTTTGTGCAGGTTTTACCTCAATCAAATTTTGGCGCCGTTGCCAGGGAGGGTAATGGTTTTTATTGAAATCTGATTTATATTGAATTTTTAGAACTAAAACGAATTTTCTTCTCTGTTGCAGGTTATAGGGCAAGCAAAACAGGAAAAAAGGATTGCAGAAATATATAAGTGGTCTTGGGCCTCTGTTCTAGAAAACAGAGACCAAGTACCCTCTGAATTGCCGCGTTTGCTCGGCTTTAGCCGCGTTTCCGTTGCAAGGAAGAGTTCACTACTAACTGTCTTTCTTGCAGGGCTGCTTGTTTTGCAAAATGATAGTTTTCTGCAACTTTATTTCTTATATGCCATCACCAAAAGCCTGCTAACAAATCAACAGTAAAACATTTGTTGAAAAAGTTAAAAAATTGATTAGACATTTGCATTTTAGGCACGTGTCTTTTCAATTCATATACTTTACTATTGAAGAGTGCTGGAGCAAGGTACGTTCGCATTGCATCTAGAATAGGACTCATCTCTTGGTTAATTTACATCGCTTTGAGTGAATCTTGTTTACATATCTTGTACACTTGCACAAACTTATCTTAAGGGCACTAACTCATAACAAGATAAGGTGGGGATTTAATCACCCTTCCTTGGCCCAAAAATCAGATTCCAAGCACTCACTAACCCAAGCCTAACTAAAAATGAGAAGACGTTGGCCCTAGGGACATCTCGGACTCAATTAGGAGATTATCCTAAGGGGGAAAGGTGTTGGAATTTGACTCTTGCCAAATCAGTGTCTAGGAAGGGATTAAGGGTCGAAAGCCCGAAGGTTGGTGGTTATTTAATTAAGGAACGTCTTGGACGAAAAACTGATCGGGCGGAACTAGCACTCAAAAAAGTGTTTTATGTGAAATCAAATAAAAAGCTCGAATGTGCTAATGTACCCTCGATACTTCCGTTATAGCATTGGCTCAACGGGTCGTATCCACAGGGAAGGGAGGCGATAGAAGCATTGACAGTTTCTATTCCTGTCTTTTGTTAACACTTCTTCTTTGTTGAAAGAATGAAAAAGAAAGTGAAAAGAAAAGGAGAAAGAAATCCAGAATGTGGTAGGTGAGGAGAGCGATGAAAACGGCGAAGAAAGCAAAATAAAAGTGAGTTGGAAAAACGAATAGAAAAGAAAATGGAGCAAGGTTGAACTAAGTAGGCGGTGAAAACATCGATAGAAGAATGAGAAAAGAGTTTGAAAAACGATTTCTAAAAGAAGAGAAAAGAAAACTCATGGCTACTAACTACTAAATACTCCACTAACCATGCTAACCTCTTCATGATAGTTGCCTCACATTTTGATCCTCGGCCATCATTAATCCTTGGCTTCAAGAGACGATACAACGCATGGCACATGGATGGTTCATCACATTCAAACATGCATCAAGATCAAGCTAACACAAGCATCACTCATTACACTACTAAAAAGAAAGCATGAAAATAAAGAGAGTTAGCTTGGTTAGCAAGTTAGCAAGTTAGATGTTAGAACCCATCATCATTGGCCATCAATGGCTCTTGCAAGAACAAGGCCTTAATAGAGGCTACCCGATTCATGTGGATTATCAAGTAAGTGGTTAGATGGTTAGTGGTTAGTAGTTAGATTGCCATGAGAATAAAAGTTAGCAAGAAATCATGTAGAAGGTGAAGGAGATTACAATGGAAGAGAAAGGAGGCACCTTTACATAGACTGTCACTATCTATTACATTAATCCCTCACTATCTCTCTCTCTATGAATCACTCAGCCCTACTACAATGATCTAAAAAAGAAATGAAAATACAAGAGAAAAGAAATGAAAAGCACCTACACTACACTAAATCTCTCCTAAAATCTGCACCTACTCCTAAAAATGAAGACTTCTCTCGGTTTGGCCCTCTGCAGGCTTATTTATAGGCAAACGATGATTCCAGAAGACGAGACGGGGCCACGCGTCGAAAATCGACGCGTGGCTCTATTAACAAGCCGCGGATCCGCGGCAAAACCAGGGAGAGAACTCCTGGTTTTGGTCTGGGACTCCGTCTGGCTTCAAGACGCTTCCTGGAATATTCTGTTTCTGGTAAATTCGTCCGCAAATTTGTCTGATATGTGCAAGAGGCTAGGTTCATTGTATCTTCTAGAGAATCCTTTGCTTGGCCTCCAAGTAATGCGGGATTAATTACCATAAATTGGGATTAATCAGGCTCTTATTACTCCTTTGCCCTTGAACTCTTGCTTTACCAGCAATAAAGACCAAAACACGGTTTAGACCGACAATTTATTCATAAATCGGTAGGAAATGTGATATAATAATGTATAATCGTAGACTAATCACACCCCCACACTTATCTTTTGCTCGTCCCGAGCAAAACAAGAAAAGAAAACTATACTACAGATGTTATTACACCACTTTCGCAGGTGACGCAATTGCACTGAGCGTGTGCAACAAGCCGTTAAACCTCTATGTTACCCTAGAGGAGGAGTGTTGTCTCCTGAGGGTTTTCAGCGGATTGCACTCACAAAATCCATAAACAAAGAAGACAAATGTTAGTATTTTGAAAACGCATTTTGAAAGAGGGACAAGTTTATGAAATATTTTTGCAAAAAAATAAGTGATCTAAGGTCATAAGTCCACCACAAATCAATCTTCCTTAAACTTAGTCTCTATGCAAGATCTTGTCCTCAATTATGGTAAGAGTTCAAAATTGGATTGAATATTGTAACGCCCCGATCCGGAGGGTACCGGGACGTCACTGCGACGTACATACGCAGGTCAGAGATACCCTCACGTATATACGTTAAGCATCAGTACAAGCAAGAATCAGAGTACGACAAACGTAGCGTCCATTCACATGCCAACATAAGAAGTACAAAGTACAAGGTTATCACAAGTTGTGACATACTTTTACATATCACATGCATTATATATCACAACCAAGCACAAAAGTACGATTTACAATATAATTACAAGATGCTCACGAGCTGAAGGAAGATCCCGCGAGCTAAAAGGGAAAGTCTGGCACAACGGAAACCGAGACTAGTCAGCCTGCTCGGAAAGGAAAGCTTGGTCTTCCACAGAAGGCTCCACCTCAATCCAAGGTTCGGAACCTGAACATACAAATTCAAGGGAGTCAGGACCTCCCAAACAAGTGAACAGGTTACAGCCGAGCGGCATAAGGATAAGAGTATGAGAGTTGGTACAATATCATGGATAATCATTCAGCAAGTAAAAGAAGTATGACATGTTATAAACGAAAGGCATTGTATAAGCTCAAGTTACGACCTCATGAGACTAGTACTTCGAGGGAATAATCCAAACAAGGAAACCCTCATCTATATACCTTTATCTCATGTCACCGTAATCCAAGCGCATACAACACCCACAATTAACGTCTTTTATTATTATTATTATTATTACTCGTCTTACCCTGATATCTAGCTATGTGAACTAGCGTCCCAGCACACATAGATCCATATCCGAGTAAAGCAAGATTGTTATTGGAAACCAGCGGGGGTATCAACGAACTATGTTTACAGTGGGTCCCGTGCATACCCGGGACCACGGCCCAGGATGTTCCGTTGCTTGGTGGACGGAACCTGCCGCAAGGCGATCAGGAGGGTCTTATAGGATGCCCTTATCAAGATGGTACCAAGAAGGAGGGAGCCAGCACTCCCCTCGGTCGCCTGGAGGCCCACAGGTCAGACCGGAAATTTAGTTGCACAACATACCTAATACCACTGTAAACACGAACACATATTGATAGCCGCAAGTTTCCCCCCGACCCGATGCAAGTTGTCTCATTTTATGAATTCTTTAGATAATTATCAGATTTCGGGAATGAGCAGGAGCAAGTCAGAAATATTATGAAGGTAGGAGTATCAGGAGTACAATTTGTACTATCACGTAAATCAAGTTGGTAAAGCATGATGTCCGGTTATCATTCCCATTATCGTGATAATTATGAGAGTCATGTGTGTCATGCTTAGTGTTAGGAGATAGCATGACAAGAGGTGATATTCATCAAGTCTTGCAAATAGCAATATAAAATACATGACCCAAAGATAATGTTCATAATCAAAGAAGTAATTAACCATAGCAAATAGTCAAGATTAGTCGACTAGGGAGAGATAGTAGTCGACTTATGAAGGAATTAGTCGACTATAGATAGGGGACAAGTCGACTGATAGGGTGCGTCTCAAAGAGTTGCGTTTTCAAGAGAAAAGTTAGTCGACTAGGGGTTAGTCGACTAATAGACTGCGTTTCACAAGACTGCGTTTCAATATCCGCGTCTCACAAGTCCGCGTCTTGTCACAAATCCGCGTCTCACAAGTCCGCGTCTCACAAGTCCGCGTCTTGTCACAAATCCGCGTCTCACAAGTCCGCGTCTTGTCACAAATCCGCGTCTCACAAGTCCGCGTCTTCAGAAAGAAAGTTAGTCGACTAGGGCAATGAGTTAGTTGACTAATAGGGTCGCATCTTCAGAAGAAAAGCTGCGCTTCAAGGGAGTTAGTCGACTATAACAAAAGGATAGTCGACTAATAAAGGGTTCTAGTCGACTAAAGACTGGGTCAAGTCGACTAGCAGAGTCAAACAGAGAGCAGAATTATCCTTTAAGGGTTGCGTTATTTGATAAAATTACAAGTATGAAAATAATGTCCAAGTCTTGGCGAGTAGAATTACTCGCCTAAAATGCGTCCGACGTCCTATAAGAAATGCCAAGTGAGGAAGATGAGTTCTTTGCCAAGTTTGTTACCAAAACGATTACCGGAATAATCGCGAACGATTACCGGAAAATCAACGGTGATAAAGCTTGGCCCCAATCCAAAAGGAGGGTACCGGCCCAGAGTCTTGCCAACGAAGAAGAACGCGGCCCCAATCCAAAAGGAGTGGCCGGTCTTCACAAGGTGATGGAGAGGGTGGTGGTAGTTTGGAGAAAATGGAGGTGCAAGTCTAGTTCACCATTTCAAAACGGGATCTTGCAAACGATGTTGCGGGGGACGAATCTATAGTCCGTTAGAAAGAGGTCGACGAGGAGGTGAAGGTGGTATGCTTGGTGGAGGCTACGGTGGTGCAGGTGGTGGTGGAGATGGTGGTGAAGCTTTTTGGTGAAGATGGGTTCTTGGAGGTTTTCTTGGTGGAAGAGGTTGAGGAAGATGGTGTTTGTGGTGAAAATGGAGGAGGAGATGGAGGAGAATGAAGTGGAGGAATTTGTGGTGGAGAATATGGAGAGGGTGAGTGGTGGTAATGGTGGCCAAAGGGAGCTTGGTGGTTGAGTTGCTGTTGGAGCTTGCTGGAAACAAAGGAGATGAAGGAAAATGAAAGAGAGAGAAGATGGGGGTGATATATATATGAAGGGGAAAATAATATAATATGTGCCATCTTCACTTTCCTTCCAAAGAATGCTGCGTTCTCAAAGCTGCGTCTAGGCAAAAAGGAGCCAAACGCGGAATTCAAGACTGCGTCCAGTAGAAAACGCAAAGGTGCGTTTCAAAGAAAAGACAAAAGGACATGGGTGGTTGGACTTGAGTTGATTGGCCCATAAGCATTAAATGCAGCAAGGGAAGGGTCTCCGCATTAATTTGCTGAGTCCAGTGGTAAAACTCGCGTTTGAGGAAGGAGAGAGAAAAATGGAAAAAGAGAAGAGTGAAGCAGTTGAATGATTTCCCGGTATCTGGGAAAATACCGAGAACTTCGGAAAGGTCCAAAAAATTGAAGTATCCCGGAAAGCTCCCCAACAATTTTTAAAAATAATAAATATTATATAAAGATTTTGGTGGAATCGGTTTTCAGAAATTCTATTCCATTTTCAAAATAAAAATCCTGGAATCCACTATGAACGGTGTCTACACCGGGTAGGCTGGATTTTTGATAAAATCTGAAAAATCTCAGAAAATGCCTGAAGGAAGAAAATATAATTTTAAGAAGGAATGTGAAAGCGGAATCCAAAAATTTGATTCCAATTGTGAATTAAAATTCCTGGAATCAACCAGTGATACTGGCCGACACCGGTTTTGAAGATTTACAATTTAATTCCGAAAAATTCCAGAAAATCATGAAAAATCTAGAATATTAAAAAATAATATTTGAAACTAAAATTAGTCAAATCTGAATACCAAACAGATCAAATCATGCAGTACTGCTATATGAGTAAGTATTTAAATAGCAGGAAATAAAATAAAATAATAATAATAAAATGCACCAAAAATCAGGATACGTAACTGTGCACGTATACTGAGGATGGGGTGTTACAACCTATCCACCTTACAAAAAATTTCGTCCTCGAAATTTCAGGAAGGGGAAGATGACGGTAGAGAAGAATAGGAAGAAAGGATTTTACCAACTAAGTTGAAAATAGTTGAGGGTAACGCTCACGAATAACGTCCTCTCGTTCCCATGTGGCTTCTCCTGGCACATGTCTATTCCAAGAAACCAATACTAATGGCATTGCCTTATTCTTTAATGTTTGATACTTTTGTCCAGGATGGCCATCGGTTGCTCTTTATAAGACAGATCTGACTGTAGTTCCAGTTCGGAGTGATCTAGAATGTGACTCTCATCCTTGACATACCTCCTCAACTGTGATACATGGAATACATTGTGTACTCCTTCTAAAGATGGCGGTAATGCCAATCGGTAAGCCACATCTCCCACACGATCCAAAATTTCGAATGGGCCGATGTATCTTGGACTGAGTTTCCCACGTGTACCGAACCGGATTACCCCTTTGTGGGTGATATCTTCAAAAACACATGATCACCTGTTCTAAATTCTAAGAGTCTTCTATTTGTGTCTGCCCAACTCTTTTGTCAGCTCTGTGCTGCCCGGAGATGATCTCTGGTAATTCGGACTTTGTCTGTTGTCTGAACTAGAATGTCTGGTCCCATAAGTCTTCTTTCGCCGACTTCGTCCCAACATATCGGTGACCTGCATTTCCTGCCATACAATGCCTCAAATGGGGCCATTTTGATACTAGCCTGATAGCTGTTATTATAAGAGAATTCTACCAAATGAAGATAGTCTTCCCATGACCCTCTAAATTCTATCATGCAGGCTCGTAACATGTCTTCAAGGATCTGGATAGTCCGTTCAGATTGTCCGTCTGTCTGGGGGTGATATGAAGTACTGAATTTTAGACGAGTTCCTAAATTTTCTTGGAGACTTTCCCAGAAATGTGATCGGAATCTCGTGTCTCTATCTGACACGATACTAACTGGAACTCCATGTAGACGAACAATTTCTTTCATATATTTTTCTGCAAGAACTTCTGTTGACTGACCTACTCTGAAAGGTAGGAAGTGAGCTGCTTTTGTGAGGCGGTCAATGATTACCCATACTGCATTATTACCCTTAGGACTGCGAGGTAGTGCTGTGACAAAATCCATGGTGATATGTTCCCACTTCCACTCGGATATTGGCAAGGGCTGAAGAAGTCCAGCTGTTCTCTGGTGTTCTATCTTTACCTGCTGGCAAACTAAGCACTTGGCCACATGCTGGGCTATCTCCCTTTTCATGGCATTCCACCAGAACTTCTGTTTCAAGTCTTGATACATTTTATTTCCTCCCGGGTGTATGGAATAGGCCGAACTATGTGCCTCTGCCAAAATTTTCTGTCGCACTTCTCCTTGGGGGACACAAATCCTGTTACCAAAATATAATGCGTTATCTGAATGAATACGGAGGTCAGTTCTCAATCCAGCTTCTATTTGAGCTCTGAATTTCTGCAATCTGGGGTCTTCTTTTGAGCTTCTTTAATCTCATCCATCAAGGTTGATTGAATCTGAAAGGTCATCAACTGTCCCGTTTTATCAATTCCTTGTACTATCATTAAGTCCAATTTTATGATATCCTGAATCAACTCCTTCTGTTGCGTAAGTTGTACTAGCATTTTATTCTCTGGCTTCCTGCTCAATGCATCTGGTACTGTATTGACTCTGCCTGGATGATACTGTAAATCTATATCATAATCTGCCATTAATTCAAGCCACCGTCTCTGTCTCATGTTTAATTCTTTCTGCGTGAAAATATACTTTAGACTCTTGTGATCAGTGTAGATTAGCACCTTCTCTCCCAGAAGATAATGTCTCCAGATCTTTAATGCGAATATTACAGCTGCCAGCTCTAAGTCATGAGTTGGGTAATTTCTCTCATGTGGTTTCAGTTGCCTGGATGCATACGCTATGACATGATCATGCTGCATTAATACACACCCTAGGCCTTTCCCGGATGCGTCACTGTATATAACCATCCCTCCTCTTCCTGAGGGAGTCCTCAAAATTGGAGCTGTAATGAGTCTTTCCTTTAATTGTTCAAATGCTGCGGTACATTCCTCCGTCCATATATATTTTTCTCCTTTCCGGGTGAGCTTCGTTAACGGGGCTGCAATCTTAGAAAAATCTTGGACAAAGCGCCTGTAATATCCGGCTAATCCAATAAAACTCTTAATTTCTGTTACTGTCCTTGGAATAGGCCAGTCCTTCACTGCCTGAATTTTACTGGGGTCTACTGAAATTCCTTCTTCTGAAATTATGTGCCCAAGGAAGGCCATACTATTTAACCAGAATTCACACTTGCTTTGCTTAGCATGAAGTTGTTCCTGTTGGAGAGTCTGTAACACTATTCTCAAGTGGTCTGCATGCTCTCTGTCGTTCTTCGAATAGATTAAGATGTCATCTATAAAAACAACCACAAACTGATCCAAATATGATGAGAACACTCTATTCATCAAATCTATGAAAACTGCAGGGGCATTGGTGACTCCGAAAGGCATAACTAGAAACTCATAATGGCCATAACGAGTTCTGAACGCTGTCTTTGGAACGTCTTCTTTCTTTACCTTTAGCTGATGATAACCTGATTGCAAATCCAACTTTGAAAATACACGAGCTCCATGAAGCTGATCAAACAGATCATCAATTCTTGGTAAGGGGTACTTGTTCTTGATGGTAACCTTGTTTAACTCTCTGTAATCTATACACAACCGCTTACCACCGTCCTTTTTGTTTGCTAAGAGCACTGGAGCTCCCCATGGTGAAGCACTTGGTCTAATCAATCCCTTGTCAGAATATTCTTGTAGCTGCTTCTTTAGAATTTCTAACTCAGTGGGTGCCATTCTGTATGGAGCTTTGGATATCGGAACTGTGCCTGGAAGGGTATCAATGGAGAACTCAATTACCCTATCGGGTGGAAGTCCTGAGATCTCCTTAAATACTTCTGGAAACTCATTCCAAACTGGCACTCTCTTCTTCTGGATCTCACCAGTAGTCATCTGTGCTTTTTCCTTGGTAGGTTTGTGTTCTCCCTCAAATTGGAATTCAGGCTGAAGTGGTATTCTGAAAATAACTTTCTTGTTTCGACAATCAATGACTGCATGGTATTTACTGAGCCAAGTCATGCCTAAGATTACGTCGTACCCTTCAGTATCTAGTACGAGCATATCCACTGTTAATGTCCTGTCACACAGTTCCACCGGACAATTTACACAAACTCTATTAGAGATGACTACTCCGTTACCGGTACTTATCTCCCACTGGTGGTCTAAATATTCAACAGGTATAGAGTTCAAAGCAATGAAGCTATCTGATATGTAACAATGAGAAGCGCCAGAATCAAAGAGGGCTAAGACAGGTTTAGAGTGCACCATGATCTTACCTGTCACCACTTCTCCAGAAGTTTGGGCCTCTTCCGCCGTCAAGTTGTAGGCTCGTCCTCTTCCACGACCCGCTGCATTTCTAACTCCCCTCTAGACTGGGCGGATAACTTGTTGTGGGGGAGGGGGAAGGGCCCTCCTAACCATTGGTCCTTGGTTCCTCTGTCCCATAGGTGCAGGAAGTGCCGGTAGGGTCCTATTCATCGTCCCAGTTCTCTTAAGGGGACAGCCTTCTATTGTGTGATCACCAGATCCACATGCCAGGCACAACCCATTAGCCCTGCGACAGTCCTTTTGCAAGTGACCTGGCCTCTGGCAATAATTACAAACAGGAACTATTTGAGTTGTCTGAGGAGGGGCTGGTCGATATGGTCTTCTAACCATTGGGGCCCTTACAGCTCTGACTGGACCTTCTCTGCCCAGTTGTTGGAATGGCCTCTTCATGGCCTGTTTCCTCATCTGATCAAGATTCTTTTTCTCCAATCCTCGCTCTACTTCCCGAGCTACAGTAAGGACCTGGGAATATGTTTTCAGCTGCTGGGGAATCAAAAGGACTTGAATATCCATTCATAAGCCCTGCTGAAATCTGCTTGCCCGTTTCTCCTCGTCAGCTATCATATACGGAGCGAAACGACTCAGCCTTAAGAACTCAGCAGCATATTCGTCAACAGACCGGGTCCATTGTTGAAGTCGGATGAATTGTTCTTCCATCTCCTTCTGAGCTGTGGTAGGGAAGAATCTATCATAAAAGCTCTTAGAGAACTGGTCCCAAGTGATGGGTCTGTCCAGTCTCGCTTCTTCAGCTAACCACCAGTTTCTAGCCACGTCCTTTAATTGGATCTTGGCGACTTCCACCTTATCTTCTTCTGGGATCCGGGCTGCCTTCAAGAGATCTGTTGTGTCAATTAGCCACTGCTCGGCATCTAGTGGTCTTTCTTCCCCCGTAAATATTGCCGGCTGCAACCGCCTGAAGTCTGACACGTTGCCTGGCCTCCGTTCTTGAGGAGCTGCTATCAATCCTTGCCGGAGGAGTTCGGTCTGCCTTTGTTGATTCTCCACCATATTCTGGATAACCCTAAGAATACCAGCATTCTCTCCCGCGGGTCCATTTGATGCTTGCCCGGAGTTGTTACGACCCGTCCTTCTATCCATACTTATGTTGGTAAAAAGGAGACTGGAAACTGGAAAGATGGAAGGATTTTAGGACACAAGGAAAGGAATCAAGAAGGACTAGATAACTTTGTACATTGTAGTTGGCAATGGCAAATTCCATTAATTTGCTGCTTGATTGTACTATAGGTGTGAGAGCCTACGCTCTGATACCAACCTGTAACGCCCCGATCCGGAGGGTACCGGGACGTCACTGCGACGTACATACGCAGGTCAGAGATACCCTCACGTATATACGTTAAGCATCAGTACAAGCAAGAATCAGAGTACGACAAACGTAGCGTCCATTCACATGCCAACATAAGAAGTACAAAGTACAAGGTTATCACAAGTTGTGACATACTCTTACATACACATGCATTATATATCACAACCAAGCACAAAAGTACGATTTACAATATAATTACAAGATGCTCACGAGCTGAAGGAAGATCCCGCGAGCTAAAAGGGAAAGTCTGGCACAACGGAAACGAGACTAGTCAGCCTGCTCGGAAAGGAAAGCTTGGTCTTCCACAGAAGGCTCCACCTCAATCCAAGGTTCGGAACCTGAACATACAAATTCAAGGGAGTCAGGACCTCCCAAACAAGTGAACAGGTTACAGCCGAGCGGCATAAGGATAAGAGTATGAGAGTTGGTACAATATCATGGATAATCATTCAGCAAGTAAAAGAAGTATGACATGTTATAAACGAAAGGCATTGTATAAGCTCAAGTTACGACCTCATGAGACTAGTACTTCGAGGGAATAATCCAAACAAGGAAACCCTCATCTATATACCTTTATCTCATGTCACCGTAATCCAAGCGCATACAACACCCACAATTAACGTCTTTTATTATTATTATTATTATTACTCGTCTTACCCTGATATCTAGCTATGTGAACTAGCGTCCCAGCACACATAGATCCATATCCGAGTAAAGCAAGATTGTTATTGGAAACCAGCGGGGGTATCAACGAACTATGTTTACAGTGGGTCCCGTGCATACCCGGGACCACGGCCCAGGATGTTCCGTTGCTTGGTGGACGGAACCTGCCGCAAGGCGATCAGGAGGGTCTTATAGGATGCCCTTATCAAGATGGTACCAAGAAGGAGGGAGCCAGCACTCCCCTCGGTCGCCTGGAGGCCCACAGGTCAGACCGGAAATTTAGTTGCACAACATACCTAATACCACTGTAAACACGAACACATATTGATAGCCGCAAGTTTCCCCCCGACCCGATGCAAGTTGTCTCATTTTATGAATTCTTTAGATAATTATCAGATTTCGGGAATGAGCAGGAGCAAGTCAGAAATATTATGAAGGTAGGAGTATCAGGAGTACAATTTGTACTATCACGTAAATCAAGTTGGTAAAGCATGATGTCCGGTTATCATTCCCATTATCGTGATAATTATGAGAGTCATGTGTGTCATGCCTAGTGTTAGGAGATAGCATGACAAGAGGTGATATTCATCAAGTCTTGCAAATAGCAATATAAAATACATGACCCAAAGATAATGTTCATAATCAAAGAAGTAATTAACCATAGCAAATAGTCAAGATTAGTCGACTAGGGAGAGATAGTAATCGACTTATGAAGGAATTAGTCGACTATAGATAGGGGACAAGTCGACTGATAGGGCTGCGTCTCAAAGAGTTGCGTTTTCAAGAGAAAAGTTAGTCGACTAGGGGTTAGTCGACTAATAGGCTGCGTTTCACAAGACTGCGTTTCAATATCCGCGTCTCACAAGTCCGCGTCTTGTCACAAATCCGCGTCTCACAAGTCCGCGTCTCACAAGTCCACGTCTTGTCACAAATCCGCGTCTCACAAGTCCGCGTCTCACAAGTCTGCGTCTTGTCACAAATCCGCGTCTCACAAGTCCGCGTCTTCAGAAAGAAAGTTAGTCGACTAGGGCAATGAGTTAGTCGACTAATAGGGTCGCATCTTCAGAAGAAAAGCTGCGCTTCAAGGGAGTTAGTCGACTATAACAAAAGGATAGTCGACTAATAAAGGGTTCTAGTCGACTAAAGACTGGGTCAAGTCGACTAGCAGAGTCAAACAGAGAGCAGAATTATCCTTTAAGGGTTGCGTTATTTGATAAAATTACAAGTATGAAAATAATGTCCAAGTCTTGGCGAGTAGAATTACTCGCCTAAAATGCGTCCGACGTCCTGTAAGAAATGCCAAGTGAGGAAGATGAGTTCTTTGCCAAGTTTGTTACCAAAACGATTACCGGAATAATCGCGAACGATTACCGGAAAATCAACGGTGATAAAGCTCGGCCCCAATCCAAAAGGAGGGTACCGGCCCAGAGTCTTGCCAACGAAGAAGAACGCGGCCCCAATCCAAAAGGAGTGGCCGGTCTTCACAAGGTGATGGAGAGGGTGGTGGTAGTTTGGAGAAGATGGAGGTGCAAGTCTAGTTCACCATTTCAAAACGGGATCTTGCAAACGATGTTGCGGGGGACGAATCTATAGTCCGTTAGAAAGAGGTCGACGAGGAGGTGAAGGTGGTATGCTTGGTGGAGGCTACGGTGGTGCAGGTGGTGGTGGAGATGGTGGTGAAGCTTTTTGGTGAAGATGGGTTCTTGGAGGTTTTCTTGGTGGAAGAGGTTGAGGAAGATGGTGTTTGTTGGTGAAAATGGAGGAGGAGATGGAGGAGAATGAAGTGGAGGAATTTGTGGTGGAGAATATGGAGAGGGTGAGTGGTGGTAATGGTGGCCAAAGGGAGCTTGGTGGTTGAGTTGCTGTTGGAGCTTGCTGGAAACAAAGGAGATGAAGGAAAATGAAAGAGAGAGAAGATGGGGGTGATATATATATGAAGGGGAAAATAATATAATATGTGCCATCTTCACCTTCCTTCCAAAGAATGCTGCGTTCTCAAAGCTGCGTCTAGGCAAAAAGGAGCCAAACGCGGAATTCAAGACTGTGTCCAGTAGAAAACGCAAAGGTGCGTTTCAAAGAAAAGACAAAAGGACATGGGTGGTTGGACTTGAGTTGATTGGCCCATAAGCATTAAATGCAGCAAGGGAAGGGTCTCCGCATTAATTTGCTGAGTCCAGTGGCAAAACTCGCGTTTGAGGAAGGAGAGAGAAAAATGGAAAAAGAGAAGAGTGAAGCAGTTGAATGATTTCCGGTATCTGGGAAAATACCGAGAACTTCGGAAAGGTCCAAAAAATTGAAGTATCCCGGAAAGCTCCCCAAAAATTCTTAAAATAATAAATATTATATAAAGATTTTTTGTGGAATCGGTTTTCAGAAATTCTATTCCATTTTCAAAATAAAAATCCTGAAATCCACTATGAACGGTGTCTACACCGGGTAGGCTGGATTTTTGATAAAATCTGAAAAATCCCAGAAAATGCCTGAAGGAAGAAAATATAATTTTAAGAAGGAATGTGAAAGCGGAATCCAAAAATTGATTCCAATTGTGAATTAAAATTCCTGGAATCAACCAGTGATACTGGCCGACACCGGTTTTGAAGATTTACAATTTAATTCCGAAAAATTCCAGAAAATCATGAAAAATCTAGAATATTAAAAAATAATATTTGAAACTAAAATTAGTCAAATCTGAATACCAAACAGATCAAATCATGCAGTACTGTTATATGAGTAAGTATTTAAATAGCAGGAAATAAAATAAAATAATAATAATAAAATGCACCAAAATCAGGATACGTAACTGTGCACGTATACTGAGGATGGGGTGTTACAAATATTTTATCTCTCATAAAAACCTAGATAATATGCACTCTGTGATAGTGAAAATTTTTGGGATTTCAACTCTAACCATCAAGCCATTTATATATTTATATTCTTTTTTTTCTTCCCTTAGTTTTCTTAGGCTTTCTAGTTCACCCATGTAGCGAGCCTATAACCGATGACTCCCAAACCAGACGGTCCTAGGGCACCAGATGAGAAAACATCCCTCGGGTTAAAGGACTCGAGTAAACAAGGCCACAAAACTAAGGGGGATTATTTGATTCTTTTGACCACCGTTAGGCGTGAATAATCATGCTTCTTGAGGCATAGTTATCCAGCTTAATAAGTGATGTTTTATTCACACACACACACACATATATATATATATATATTTTGCTTTATGGCATTTTAGGTATTTGTTTCCATCCAAAAATTGTGTAAGTGTGAAATGCATACTATCTAAGGCAAAATATTCAAGATAAAATTATCTCCCCAATCTTTTATACTTAACCTATAATTTTAAGCAAGATCCATTATTTCGACTAGATTTAAGATGTCATAATTAAGGCTTTCTTAATTTCTAAGATCATCTTAATTTTCTTAAAAATAGATCAAAACTTTGTCTCTTATTTCAAAAAGTTTTTAAAGAAAGAGAAAAATTCCTATACAAAAGGAAAGATTTCTAAAAGTATCCTAAAAGAAGTGTAAAAGAAAGAAAATCTAAAAACTCTAAGTTAGTAAACCCTCCCCACACTTATCTCATGCATTGTCCTCAATGCATCGTGATGTATGTATGCATGAAACAAATAGAGAGGGAAGGAAAAATCACCTCAAGGTGGTGGTTCCGGTGGCGGTTTGATTGGTTCACGAAATACGACCCAATCATTCTTGCGTGGAGTCCGGAGGAACCCACCAGAGACCTCCATGATACAACCCACTAGAAAGATGTATGCATGCGTAATTTTTATTAACAATTTTACTCCATCTAATTTCCAAATTTTCAAAATAATTTCGGAGTTAAATTTATCAAAACCCTTGTCCCAAAATGGTGTATAAAAAGATGGAATGAATGATTTGGACTCAGGAAGTACAGGAACTAATATCGACTCAGAAAAATGACTCAAGTCAAGTAAAGATTCGGGAGTCGAGATCGGT
This sequence comes from Agave tequilana, assembly GCA_038442645.1. NCBI lineage: Eukaryota > Viridiplantae > Streptophyta > Magnoliopsida > Asparagales > Asparagaceae > Agave > Agave tequilana. The sequence goes on along the minus strand of JAVJIF010010429.1, from coordinate 71,260 downwards.
TCAGGAAGTGGGTCCAAATCAAGAAGATGAAGCTCACATCCACATTCATTTCCCCATGATAGAATGTGACTTTCTAAGAGTGGTGATTCAAGTTCAGGAATGACAGGTATGGGAATCAAAACTGACTCTAAAATGTTTCTCAAATTGGGTAACAAAACAGGAGTCAATAATGATTCAGGAAGTTGAACTGGATCACAAATTTGAGGATCAAAGTCATATTCCTCATTGAGTTCAATTTCACAAAAATGAGAACTTGCCAATTTATCAATGGGACTTTCAAAAGTATAGAATTGGTCAAGTTCAATATGATCATCATGAATGATTGGTGATTCAATTTCACAATGGATTGGTACAGGATTCAATACTGACTCGGGAAAAGGATTGAAATCAGGTGAAGATACTGGAGTCATAATTGAATCAGGAAGTAGAATTGAATCACTAATTTGAGGTTCATGATCATATTCATGCTCAAGTTCAATTTCAGGAAATGGATAACTTGCCAAAATGTCAATGGGATTTAAAGTTTGGACAAGTTCAGATGGGTGTGCTGAAATTGAATCTTGATTTCCAAAATGACAAGAGTCTTGGGTCAAATCAATAGAGTTTGGCATAGCTGAATTGGTCAAAGGTTGATAAGATAGAGTTTCCTCATTCTTATAAATGTTAAATAATTGACTCAATTGTTCTTCCAACCTATTGACAGACTCGGCATGTGATTTTTGATATTGTAATAAAGACTCCTGCAAGATATCCATACTCTTATCTAGATATGATGTATCTCCAAGTGGTTGCTCTAGAATGGGAGTATAAGAATCTTGGTTTTGGAAATTTTGTGAATAATGTGAGTCAAAAATGTGTGGAGATTGAAGCTTGGACTCACACAAGAGTTATTTACTCATTTCCAAGGCAAATGGTAGTTCATTATGAGGAGGTGGAACTGACTAAGACTCTTGAAGATGTTTTAGTGAGGCCAATGTTTCTTGAAGTTGTTGCTCGGCCTCTAGTAAATTGGCTTCTACTCTCTTTTGAAACTCAGATTTTTCTTCAATGGGAGGTCCAAAAAAAGGAGTATAGGAAGCGAAATCAGGGAGTGAATATTGTGGATAAGGTGAATATGATGGACACGGTGGACATGGGGGACAAGGAGGTTGAAAATCAAACTCGGGGGAAGTGAATCCCCATTGACTCTATGACGAGTTGAAATTATTTTGGAAATTATAGTTATAAGAATGTGGGTATGGGTTGTATTGATTCGGATAAGGCCAACTCGGTGTATTTGGTTGGTGCATATTGTAAAACGCCGGGTTGGAATTATCCGAATCAAATGGGGTTGGAGTGAAATATGGATTCATATTCGGATTGAATTGTTATTATTGAATGCAATTTCACAAACAATCACAAACAAAAAGAAAAATCAAACAACAAACAAAAAGAAAAGAAAAATCAAAACCAAGCCAATAGGAGGGTTGACCTAGACCTAGATGTCCCTAGGGGTCAACGTCTATCAAATTTTATTAGGGCTTGGGTTGTGTGAGTGGGGAGATGATTTTTGGGCTAAGGAAGGGTAAGTAAATCCCCACCTTATCTTGTTTGGAGTTTGCCCTTAAGTTCAATTCGTGCAAGTGTGCAATATAGACAAGAATATAACACAAAGCGATAAATCACCCACGTGTTTGTTCTATGCTATATGCAATGCCACATGTACATCTCCATCCAGATCACAACAACAGAACAAAATACAGTATATTGGAATTGAATTGACACGTGCCTAAATGCAAATGTCTAAACCGTTTTAAAAGCGTCCAAATATCGTATTTTAGTTCTTTATTTATTATGGTGTGTAGGCAATCAAAGTAAGAAAGATAGCAGCACAAATACACTAGCTATTACAATTCACACATCCCAGAACAACAAAATTTACAATGTTCACAAAAGTGCCACGGTTTCGCGGCAAATGTCGCGGTTCCGCGGCTTGTCTTTAGAATCTGGGGCCCTGCTTTCAAGAGCAGGGAGATGAAAAGTTAGATTATGTTCTGCAAGATTAAGCACCTGTAAATATTGCCCTGCACATCAAAACAGAGAAGACAATGTTAACAAAACGTGAAAACAAAACCATTTTCTTCCCCAGCAACGGCGCCAAAAATTTGTTCGGTAAGGGAGGAGTGTACTCAATTCAGAGATAGAGGGTTTTAGAGTCAACCTTCTTCGTTCGATTGTGATGCTCAAAACTCCAAGAATGTATGACAAAGTTTATGTACTCCTTCCGAATCTCCGTAGTAGTATCAACTAGTACGGGTCGATCTTCAGGGAGAGCTCGCGGTGAAAGCTTTGCGGTTAAGTGTCGAAGAGAGAGAAAACGAAAGTTCTTCTATGTTCAAAAGAAAAACAACATGGAAAAATAAAAGAAGAAATTTTTGTAGTTTAGTTGTATGAAAAGAAAATCGATGTAAAAGAAAATGAAAAGAACTTTGAAAATTGGACTTGCTAGGAAAGAAAACTAGTGAAGGAAAACTTTTGGAAAAACTTTAGATGGAAGAAACCATGACTAGCTAACCTTTCTAAATTGCTAACTTACTAATCTCATTAGGGTGATGCATGCCTCAAGTTGATTCATCGCCAAATGTATGTCTTGCTTGTTTAGTCAAAATATTTTCCCACTTGTAGATGATGAGTGATCTTCTTGGTTATGTCTTGTAGCCTCATTGATTCATCGGCTCTCGAGTTAGAATTTCAATGGTGGAATCGAGGAGTGCCACACAAAGGAATGCTAAGGAGGGAGATACAAGATTCATTAGTCATTCAAGGCATACTCAAGTTAGCATTGAAATAGAAAATCGTACTACAAACAAATAGTAAAGTAAGTGATCCATCTCCATGTTCCATCAAGGCACTTGTTCTAAAGACAAGGCTCTAAATGAGGCTCACATGAATCATATGGAATTACAACAAGAGTTCACCAAGAATGAAAGCAACTCATCTTCATTTGGGAATAAAAGAGACTAACAATTGCAAGATTAAAAGTTAACAATCACCCAAGAGTTAGAAGTTAGCAATATGAGTGGTTAGCTAGTCATGTTAGGAGAGTTAGCTAGACATTGTTATGAAAATAAAACAACAATTCATGAAGAAGAACATGCACAAGAAAGTAAGACTTGAAGGAAGTAAAGCAAGTAAAGAAAACACTAGAACTTGCAAAAGATGAGAAAGTAGCTTGATTAATCCTTGCTTCAAGTTGTCACCATCTTGATTACAAGCTCTCACACTCACTTTTTCTCTCTTTTTACAGAATTTCTAGGAGGAAGAAGGAGACTACAAGAGAACTACAAAAACCTAGAGAAAAATCTTTCAAATACAAGCTCTCTCTCCAGTCTCTCCTCCTCTCACACGCTGGCCCTGATGGTCTATTTATAGGCTTCAGAAGAGGCAGCTCCCAAATCTGGACCGTCTGATCAAATTTCGGGCTCAACGGCCAGATTCCTGCAGCGGATCCGCGGCCAAATCCGCGTTTCCGCGGCAAAATCTAGGCCGTTACGCCAGCGAATTTTGTTGGCGTTCTGTTACAGCCTGCTGGCCACGTTGGAGCTTCTAGAAGGATGAGTGCATGCGTGGATGTCTCCAGGTCATGGGCTAGACTTTTTGGGCTTTTCTTTTGGCCTTTGATTTATCCCTTTAAATTCTTTGATAACTCCATGGATTATGGGCCTCCTCTCCATTAATGATGGACCTGCAAAAATAGAGAGAAAAAGAGTAAAAAGCCTATTTTTATTGATATAATGCATGATATGGATGTGGAAAATGATGTAAAAAATGAATAACAATCACACCTCATACCTAGCTTTTGCTCGTCCTCGAGCAAAAAGAGAAAAAAAAATCCTAGCCTAGTTATTACACCACTTTCGTAGGTGACACGATTGCACTGAGCACATGCAACAAGCCGTTAAACCTCTAGGTTACCCTAGAGGAGGAGTGTTGTCTCCTGAGAGTTTTCAGCGGATTGCACCCACAAAATCCATAAAGAAAATAAAATGTTAGTGAGAAATTTATGATCCATATTTTTCAAGAACTTCACTTGATTTATAGGTTTTAGGTTACCCTAAACTAGTCATTCTTTTTATAAGTGTCAAATTAGAGAAATGTTTTCAACTTAGGTTAAGTTTCTAAGGAATAGATTGAAGACCAGATTTTGCATCAATCCTAGTATATATACATCTATAAATATGAGGGATCTCTCTCAGACTAAGTTCATTTATTTACTAATATATACAATATATATACAAATATTTTTTTATTTATTTATTTACATTTCCTTAGCTTCCTCAGGCTTTCTAATTCACCCATGTAACGAGCCTCTTACCGATGACTCCCAAACCAGTCGGTCTTAGGGCACCAGATGAAGATACATCCCTAAGGTTCGAGGACTCGAGTAAACTAGGCCACGAATACTAAGGACTTAACCACCTTTAGGCGTGACTGGCCATGCTTCTTGAGGCACGGCTAACCAGCTTAATTAGTGGCTAAGTAATTATTTATTTATTTATTTATACATTTTTTTATTATTATTATATATACATGTAAATAGAATCACTAAGTCTTTGATTAATCCCTCAATATGTTGAATATATATATCCTAAAGAAAGAATTAAAATCTAGCTATCTTTCTTATCCTTTTTCACTTAACCTAAAAATCCAACATAACTCCTCGTTTCTACTTATATGGAGAAATCATAGTTAAGAGTTTCCTTAATCCCTAAAATCAAGTTTAATTCTTTTAAAATATGGATCATAAAATTTTCTTCTTTTTTTATATTATTTTTTTGGTTTTTCTAAAATGAAAATGTAAAATCTAACTAAAAATTGAAAAATCTAAAAAAATGAAAATCCTAAAAAAGAAAATGAAAATCCTAAAAAGAAAATAAAAATCCTACGTCAGTATCTACCCCCCATACCTATCTCATGCATTGTCCTCAATGTATGCAAGTAAAGTATGCATGAAAATAGGTAAAGGTAAAAAGTCACTCCCTTCGGCGCTTTGGACCGGCGGTGGTGCTAGGTCCAGCCGACTGTGATCGTCTGAGCCCCGCCTCAATGCGGTCCAACCTAGAGGATTGCTCCTCCACTTTCTTTCTCAGCCTAACCTGCCCCCTAAATATCTTCTTCATGCCCTGCCAGATGGTGGACATGAAGGCACGTGAGTCAGTCGAGGGGTCCTGCTGCCAAAATGCTGGATCATCTCCCTCTTCTAAACTCTCCGCAGAAGAGGACGCCACCGTTACATCCTCGGGCTGGACACTAGGGGTCCAGACCGCGTGTAAACAACTATTGTAGGAACTAGTGGGTCGCTCTTATGTCACAAACACCCGGTCAAAAGAGTCAAAGACGGCGTCCGGTAGGAAAGTCCTACACAGACGCGTAATCAGAATGGGGTGAGAGTGTTTGGCACCCCGGGTGCGTGAGGAGTTGGCAATTAGTGCATGGAAGATGGTCTTGTTGAGACAGACCGTGTGTTGCCGAGTCATCAGGTCGTGAATAAGCTGCAACACCGGGCGGTTAAATGATGTTGTGTGGTCCAGACCTAAGATGTTGCGTTGGATCCAGCGTCCAACGCAATGAACATTTCGAAAAGTGGTGCTGGCCTTGAGCCCGTGGTCTTGCTCAGTACAGCGAGCCCCCATAATTGTCATGTACTCAATAAGTGGGAGGGGGTCGCTATGCTGTGGGAAAATAGGGACATGTGTGTGTTCCTCAAGGAGAGGAAGCATGATAAACAGGTCGCCTAAAGGCATGTGCACGGTAAATTGATAAGTATGTAAATCAACGGATGCATGGTCAAGAGAGTTGTAGAACAATGTGACCAAGTCGGGACAATAGAAGGTATCGTTATCACTATTATCATACACCAATGCATACCAATCCCATGCCCTAATCCGATCTATGAATAGATGTCCATACCCATTAGGATCACATAGAATTTTGGAAAAGTCTTTTTCAGCAAATAACATAGGTGCCATGCTACAAATCTAGATCAAAGCAATAAATTGGGAAATCGAAATTCAAACCGCCCCCAGAATACGTGGGGGAAAAATCCGGGCTTCCAGAGGGCACAGGAGAAGGAAATCTGGTGATCGGCCACCAGATCTGGAACCAGCGCTGAAAATCGACGGGAGAAAGCTTTAGCGACGCTCCAGAAAAGAAGAAACGGCCGCGGATCTGCGGCTCTGGTCGCGGAATCGCAGCTGACTGGGAGCAGCAGAGGAGCGGAAAATTTTGCGAGGCGGCTCTTTGAGAGGGGAGTTCAGATCTAGTCTGTGTTTTGGGTTCTGAGGGAAAAAGGCAGGGTAACTAGGATATATATAGAGGTGAAAAAATTGGGAATCCCAATTTGACCCTAGGTGAAAAAGTGGTATTTACAACCCTAGGACCATGTGAGAAAGAAGTTAGGGAAAAGTGGACTCTTGGTGCAAATTAGCACCTAAGTCCAAAATTTTTGGAGTTTTTATTTTTTTTATTTTTTATTTTTTATTATTATTTTTTTTATTTTAGTTCTTAGTTTTATTTTTATTTACAAAAGGGGTCCCGGAATAATATGCATGGAAATCAGGGAAACTGTACAGATGAAATGGTCACATATAAACTGGGTCACAAAGACCCAATTCATGAACTTCTTGTGACACGAATTCAGTGGTAAGAAATGGCTTCAAACGTTAACTGTTCACAGTGAATTTATTGCCATTATTTGGATCAAAAATCTCAATTGCACCATGTGAGAAGACTTTCTGCACAATGTAAGGTCCTGACCACCTAGTTTTCAATTTACCAGGGAAGAGGTGGAGTCGTGAGTTGTACAACAGAACCTTTTGTCCTGAGACAAAAATTTTTCGGTGAATGGATTTATCATGAAAGAGTTTGGTTCTGTGTTTTGTGATCCGAGCATTGTCATATGCCTCATTTCTTAGCTCTTCTAGCTCGGATATTTGCAATTTCCTCAAGGCACCGACTTTATCCAAATCCAATTTTAGCTGCTTTATAGCCCACATAGCTCGGTGTTCTAACTCCACAGGCAAATGACAAGGTTTTCCAAATACAACTCGATATGGAGACACACCGAGGACAGTCTTGTAAGCGGTCATGTATGCCCATAAGGCATCAGTGAGTTTGATGGACCAGTCTTTACGGTTCTGTCCAACAGTTTTCTCCAAAATGAGTTTTATTTGTCTATTCGTGACTTCCACTTGCCCGTTGGTCTGAGGATGGTATGCCGTGGATAATTTGTGAGAAATAGAGTATTTGCGCATTAGGGCTTCAAAAGCCCGATTGCAGAAATGACTCCCATTGTCACTTATTATCGCACGGGGGCTCCGAGCGAGAGATGATATTTTCTCGTAAAAACTTGATGACAACTTGGTTGTCATTCGTCCTTATTGCCAAAAATTTTGATCGGGGCGGAACTAGCACTCAAAAAAGTGTTTTATGTGAAATCAAATGAAAAGCTCGAATGTGCTAATGTACCCTCGATACTTCCGTTATAGCATTGGCTCAACGGGTCGTATCCACAGGGAAGGGAGGCGATAGAAGCATTGACAGTTTCTATTCCCCTCTTTTGTTAACACTTCTTCTTTGTTGAAAGAATGAAAAGGAAAGTGAAAAGAAAAGGAGAAAGAAATCCAGAATGTGGTAGGTGAGGAGAGCGATGAAAACGGCGAAGAAAGCAAAATAAAAGTGAGTTGGAAAAACGAATAGAAAAGAAAATGGAACAAGGTTGAACTAAGTAGGCGGTGAAAACATCGATAGAAGAATGAGAAAAGAGTTTTGAAAAACGATTTCTAAAAGAAGAGAAAAGAAAACTCATGGCTACTAACTACTAAATACTCCACTAACCATGCTAACCTCTTCATGATATTGCCTCACATTTTGATCCTCGGCCATCATTAATCCTTGGCTTCAAGAGACGATACAAAGCATGGCACATGGATAGTTCATCACATTCAAACATGCATCAAGATCAAGCTAACACAAGCATCACTCATTACACTACTAAAAAGAAAGCATGAAAATAAAAGAGAGTTAGCTTGGTTAGCAAGTTAGCAAATTAGATGTTAGAACCCATCATCATTGGCCATCAATGGCTCTTGCAAGAACAAGGCCTTAATAGAGGCTACCCGATTCATGTGGATTATCAAGTAAGTGGTTAGATGGTTAGTGATTAGTAGTTAGATTGCCATGAGAATAAAAGTTAGCAAGAAATCATGTAGAAGGTGAAGGAGATTACAATGGAAGAGAAAGGAGGCACCTTTACATAGACTGTCACTATCTATTACATCAATCCCTCACTATCTTCTCTCTATGAATCACTCAGCCCTACTACAATGATCTAAAAAAGAAATGAAAATACAAGAGAAAAGAAATGAAAAGCACCTACACTACACTAAATCTCTCCTAAAATCTGCACCTACTCCTAAAAACGAAGACTGCTCTCAGTTTGCCCTCTGCAGGCCTATTTATAGGCAAAAGATGATTCCAAAAGACGAGACGGGGCCACGCGTCGAAAATCGACGCGTGGCTCCATTAACAAGCCGCGGATCCGCGGCTCTTGCTGGATCCGCAACAAAACCAGGGAGAGAACTCCCTGGTTTCGGTCTGGGACTCCGTCTGGCTTCGAGACGCTTCCTGGTATATTCTGTTTCTGGTAAATTCGTCCGCAAATTTGTCTGATATGTGCAAGAGGCTAGGTTCATTGTATCTTCTAGAGAATCCTTTGCTTGGCCTCCAAGTAATGCAGGATTAATTACCATAAATTGGGATTAATCAAGCTCTTATTACTCCTTTGCCCTTGAACTCTTGCTTTACCTGCAATAAAGACCAAAACACGGTTTAGACCGACAATTTATTCATAAATCGGTGGAAAATGCGATATAATAATGTATAATCGTAGACTAATCAAAAATCTCCCAACAACCTTGCCCTGACCTGGCTGATTAGCTTGTGGTCAAAGTCTGCATTAAACCTCCCATGGACAGTCTAATCAGTTAGGAGTCGTCTAGGTCATAGGTCTACCCTAACTTAGGCTAGAATTTTTTCTTTTTTGTTTGTTTATTTGTTTATTTTTCTTTCTTTTTGTTTGTATTCCATTGTGTGATATGGCTTATAATAACAATTTTTTCAACTTCAATAATAATCCATATTACACATCAAACTCTTTTTCGGATATTACCAACCCGGCATATCTTAACTTTAACCAACCTAGTGTGCCGGATTGGTCTTATCCGAATCAATATAACCCATGTCCCTAATCTTATAACTATAATTTCCATAACGATTTCAACTCTTCACAGAGTCAGTGGGGATTCACCGACCCCGAGTCCAATTTTCAACCAAATTGTCCCCCCTCTCCAGCTAGTCCACAATATTTTCAAGATTCCTACTCAGATCCACCAGTCCAAAATAGAAAACTATCAATTTTGAAAATGAGTATGCGTGAGTCCAAACACAAATCCCAAAATCTGATGGACTCACAATTTCACTACCAATTTCAAGACAACACTTCATCTTTTCAACACAACAATGAACATATCACCTATGAAGAGATGCTTGAAGCCATACTCAGGCTCAAAACGCTCGTAATCACGACATAGAAATGATGGTCCAATCTTTACATTCTAACCGTTTGGCCAGTTCTGATGTCGGTAACCATTCTGTTAGAGCCGAAGAGTCATGTAGTTTTGGAAATCAAGGTTCCATTTCAGAACCGTCATTTGAACTTGCCCAAACTCTAAATAATATTGATAGTTTGGCAAGTTATCCCTTGCCTGAAATCGAACTTGAAAATGAATATGATCATGAACCTCAAATTAGTGATTCAATTTTACTTCCTGATTCAATAATGACTCCGGTGTCTTCATCTGATTTCAACCTTTTCCCCGAGTCAACATTGAATCCTGTGCCAATTCATCATGAAATTGAATCACCTATTTTTGATGATCATATTTAACTTGACCAATTGTACACTTTTGAAAATCCTATTAACAAATTGGCAAGTTCTCATTTTTTGATATTGAACTCAATGAGATATGTGATCTAGATTCTCAAATCTGTGATCCAGTTCAACTTTCTGAATCAATATTGACTCCTGTTTTGTTACCAAACTTGAGTAATATTTTAGAGTCAGTTTTGATTCTACCACCTATCATTCTTGAACTTGAATCACCAATATTAAGTCACATCTCATTGTTAGAAAATACATGTGGACTTAAGTTTCAACTTCTTGACTTGGACCCAATTTCTGAATCTATTTCGACTCTTGAATCTTTATTTGACTTAAGTCACCTTCCTGAGTCGGTATTAGTTCCTGTCCTTCCTGAGTCCAAGTCAATCATTCTATCTTTTCACACTCCATTCTAGGACGAGGTGGTTGACAAATTTGACTCTGAAATCAGTTATGGAATTTGAAAATTAGATGGGGTCAAATACTTAATAAAAATCCTTCATGGATACACAATCTTAATGGGTTATATTAGAGAAATTTCTGGTGGGTTCCTCCGAACCCAACGAAAAGTCGATTGGGCCGCATTTCGTGGACCAATCAGACCACCACTGGAACCACCACCTTAAGGTAACATTCTCCTTCCCTTTCTTCTTTTTCATGCATCTATGCATTAATTCATACATTGAGGACAATGCATGAGATAGGTGTGGGGGAGGGTCTAACATAACTTAGGTTTTTCTTTTTATTAAAAAAATTAACATTTTCTTTACCTTTAAAAACTTTTTGAAAATAGAAACAATATTTTGACATATTTTTTGTAAGAAATTAAGTTAATTTTAAGGAATAGGAAAATCCAAATTAGGATTTCTTATACTTGGTCAAAATAAGATTATTTGTTTGATTTTTAGGGTTAGGAAGATAATTTGTTAAAGTAATTTAGTCTTGATCTTTATCTTGATGAAATATGCACACTTCATACACTTACACACTTAGGGTTCAAAAACAAAGATTCTTATGCCTTATAAAAAAAAGAAAAAAAGATAAACAAATCTAATTATTGATTAGCTAGGTGCTTTGGCCTAAGCAAGCCTTAATATTTATGCGAAAGATGATTAGATAAGTTTGAAAAATATATATATATAAACATTCTCTAATTAAGCTGGGTATTTGTGCCTAATAAAGCATAAGTATTCACGCCTAAAAGGGGTTCAAATAATAAAATCCTTAGTTTTGTGGCCTTATTTACTCGAGTCCTTAAGTCCTTGGGGTGTTTTCTCACCCGGTGCCCTAGGACCGTTTGGTTTGGGAGTCATCGATTAAAGGTTCGTTACATGGGCAGATTAGAAAGCCTAATAGAACTAAGGAATAATACCAAAAAAAATTTATATATATATATATATATATATATATAATAATAATAATAATAATAATAAATGAGGCATAACAGTTAGAGTTAAAGAACCCTTCGTCAAAATTTTCAAAATCACAAGGTGCATATGACTTAGGGTAAAGTAATAGGCCAGATGAGAAGTACAATTTGACTCCTTACTTTGATTGATAACAAATTTTGAATAGAGACTAAGTTTAGGAATGAAAAATTCAGTTTTCCTATAACTTATAGATTGCTTAAATCTTACAATTATATTTCAAATATTTTTCTCTTTCAAAATGCTTTTCGAAAATACTAACTCTTTGTTTCTCTTTCTTTATGAATTTTGTGGGTGTAATCCACTGAAAACCCTCACGAGACAAAACTCGTCCTCTAGGGGAAACCTAGAGATTTAACAGCTTGTTGCACATGCTCAGTGCAATCGCGTGACCTGCGAAAGTGGTCTAAATAATCCTTAGTATAGTTTAGTTGTTTTGCTCGAGGACGAGCAAAAGATAGGTATGGGGTGTGATTGGTCACTAATGTTGCACATTTATTATCATATTTTCATACTTATTATAGAATAAAATCTGCATTGTCCTAGTTAAATGTTTAATTTATTTGCAGGCCCATTCCTTAAGGAGATGAAGAGAAACAAGCCCAAAAACCCACCAAATTATGATTAATTCAGAATAAATTTGAAATGAAGAAATCAGGGTAAAATCTTGGCATATAAGGAAGGTTGAGAAGAATCTTCCCTGAATCAAGATAAAGAAATCAGGGCAAAATCTTGACATATAAGGAAGGTTGAGAAGAATCCTCCCTGAATCAAGCACAATCAAAGGCTGTTCTGTCAACTTTTGAAGCAAAAACAAGAAAATCAGAAGAAGATACGAGAAATACATCAGACCAGGAGATTCCCCCAATCTTCCTGGGATCTTCTCATTTAGGTTTTTTGCCTATAAATACTGGTTTTAGCTGAGCAAAAAGGAGAACGAGGGGCAGGCAGAGATAGGATTTAGACTAGTTTTCATTTTGTAGTTTAGGTTTTTCTTTTCTTTTTATGTAATGTGTATGTAAGCTTAGGTTAGATGAAGATTCATGTAAGTAAGAGATGAAGGCCTATGTTGAGAGTGACACTGATGTACCCTTCTCCTTTCTTCCATCGTTTCAAGTAATAAAAGGTAATATTTTTATGTTCTTCTTTACTTTCATTTTCTTTTCCCTCTTTCTACTTTACCTCCTTTGTTTTTGATGAGTTTGCAAGTGAAGCCAGAAGCATTAGTATAACGATGTTGTGTGAGTGCCAATGATAGTTCATGAAGACGTTCTCCTCCTCAAGATCCGTATCAATTCATTCTTGCTCAGCTTGATGATATAATGCGCACGGGGACTGAGCTCGATCGTATGGTCTATGCGTTGAACGCCTCCGAATGCAAGGTAGAACATGCAAAGGTTTCTAGGTAAGTCATCAATCAACTTAGGTAAGTATTTCTTCACTCTTCTTTCTTTTTTTCTTTTATTTCTTTAGTATAGATCACTACCTCTTCCAAATCATTCTTTTTCGACTCATTTGTACATAGTCACTTTCTTTCCCCTTTTCTTTGTAAATAGTCATTCTCCATTTCTCTCCACCTTCTTCATCTCTCATTTTCTTTCTAACTTTAACATAACTTTCTTTTTCATTTTCATTTCTTTAAACAAAGAAGAATCTTCATTTTATCTTCATTAAGATTTCAATAAAGAAACGTAAACGCTTCTATCGCAAAACCCTCCTTGTGAATCACGACCCGCATAGCCACTTGCTATAGCGGTAAGAATTGAGCATTTGCACATCTTTATTTCTAAATTTAAAATTCTGTATTTTTTGTGCAGGTTTTACCTCAATCATAAAGCTGGCAATTTTTGAACTCCCCTTATCTCCAAACTTGATTTGATGTGGATATTCAGTTCTGATCTGCAGTTTAGTGGCGTACTGATTGCTAAATATCACTTATCAAATGACAGAATTAGAAATAATGATCAACTTAAGAGTTGTAACCCTTTAAGTCCTCTCTGGGTCATCTTGAATCATCAGATGTGAGTTCTGATAGCAAACGTTATGATTCAAATACTAAAATGTATCCAGCCAGAATCTGAGTCTGAATTGCTTCATCTCATCCATTGATCTTCTCTCATCCATTATCCCTTTGGATTTGGACTTTGTATTTAACGTTATCCTCGGTTGATCTTTAGCTTTAACCACCTAATTCACCAAAAACTGAATTTAACCAACTAGATTTGGATCACCCTCTTCTAACCAAATAAATCTAATTAAATCTAAATTTAACTGATATTTATTTGATTTTATCCTCTTTCTTCCCATGATTATCGTCTGCAAAATAGACATTTAAGACAAGGAACTTAGCAGATTTATTACATGATAAAAGAATAATGCAATAAATGTGTGCAATCACTAACCAAGCTAACTCTCTTATTTCATGCTTGCGTCTAATGGTTTTGATGAACTAATGTTTGTATTAGCTTGCTCTTAATGCAAGTTTGAATGTGAAGAACCATCTTATTTTTCATGCTTTGTATCGTCTCTTGAAGCCAAGGACTAGTGATGGCCAAGGATCCATGTGAGGTAACTATCACTAAGAGGTTAGCATGTTAGTGGAGTAATTACTAGTTAGAAACCATGAGATTTCTTTCATAGTATTTCTCAGTCTTTTTACTTTGTTTTAAGAATCATTTCAAAACCTTTTTATCATTTTGTTATCGTTGTTTTCACCATCTTCTTTGTTCACCTTTGTTTCATTTTTTTTACTACAAGCTTCATCTTCTTTTCCATTTGTTTTTCAAACAACTTCTCTTTTATTTTCACATCGCTTCATCGCTCTTCTCACCTATCACTTCTGATTTTCTTTTCTTTTACTTTTTCTCATTCTTTTACAAAGAAGAACTTGTTAACAACCGACGTGAATAAAAACTGTTAATGCTTCTATCGCCTCTCGTCCTGTGGATTTGACCAGTTGAGCCAATAATGGAAGTATCGAGGGAACAGTAGCACACATAAGCTTTTCATTAATTTCATAAAACACACATTTTCAAGTGCTCATTCCGACCCGATCAAATTTTGGCACCGTTGCCGGGGACGGGAATGGTTTTGATTTCACGTTTTTGTTAACATTTTTTTTCTCTGTTTTGGTGTGCAGGACAATTTTTATAGATTCTTTGCATTGCATAAGGCTACTTATGCTTTCCTCTCCCTTCTCTAAAAAGTAGGAATCTTGCTTCTTACACTTTGCTGCAGACATCAAAGACAAACCGCGCAAACGGGGCAATTTCGTGGCATTTGTAGTTTGTCTTTTGCAGGGACCTTGCACGTTGCGTATATTGTTATATTCTGTTGCTAATTATCTGTTTGATTGCCTACATACTGCAATAATTGAAGAACTAAAATATGGTATTTGGACGCTTTTAAAACGGTTTAGACATTTGCATTTAGGCACGTGTCAATTCAATTCCAATATACTATATTTTGTTCTGTTGTTGTGATCTGGACTTAGGTGTACATATGGCATTGCATATAGCATAGGACGAACACGTGGGTGATTTATTCGCTTTGTGTTATCTTTTTGTCTATATTGCACACTTGCACGAATTGAATTTAAGGGCAAAACCCATACAAGATAAGGTGGGGATTTCATCATCCTTCCTTGGGCCAAAAATCACCTCCCCACTCACATAACCCAAGCCCAAATAAAAATTAATAGACGTTAGCCCTTAGAGACATCTCTAACTCATTAAGAGATTGACCGAGGGTGGACTTATTTTGAATCTTACTCTTATGAAATTGGTGTCAAAGGTTGGGGATTAAGAGGTTACGCTTTGAAAATACCGTGGTTTGGCGTATTTAAGGCCGTTGCTTATGCACAGATACCTCCCACCGTATTTTGTTCCTACCTGGTCAATTAGCTTGTGGTTGGATCCATACAACAACCTCCCCGGTAATCGACCAGTTAGGAGTCGTCTACGTCTAGGTCAACCTTAGTATAGGCTTGGTTTTGATTTTTCTTTTCCTTTTGTTTGTTACTTGCTTTTTCTTTTTGTTTGTTTGTGAAATGGAATTCAACAATAACAATTCTTTCAATCCTAATATGAATCCATATTTCACACTGACCCCATTTGTTTCGGATAATTCTGACCCAGTTTTTTACAATATGAACCAACCAAATATACTGGGTTGATTTATCCGAATCAATACAACCCATACCCCCAATCTTGTGACTATAATTTTAAAATAATTTTAACTCTTCACAGAGTCAATGGGGATTCACCTCCCCCGAGTCTAATTTTCCACCACCTTGTCCATAATTTTCACAATTTTCACAATCTCCATTCCCTAATTTTGCTTCCTATACTCCTTTTTCTGGACCTCCCATTGAAGAAAAATCTGAGTTCGAAAAAGGTATAAAAGCCATACAAGCCATGTTTGAGTCCAATAAAAGAAGCTCAATTCACCAATTTCACAATATTTTCATGATTCATCCTCAGTTTTACCTATTCAATATGAACCATCTACCCTGAAATGAGTATGGAGTGCTTTCATGTGTTTGAGCTTCAATCTCAAAACATGTTGGACTCACAATCTTCACTATCTTTTCAAAACCTAGATTCTTATACTCCTTTCTGGACCATTCACTTGAAGAAAAATAACATCTAGAAAAGAGTATAGAAATCTTGCAGGAGTCCGTACTACAATTTCAAAAATCTTCTTCTCAGTCTATCGATAGGTTGGAAACACAATTGAGTCAATTGGTCAAAATTTATAGGAATGAAGAACTCTCTCTTATCAACTTTTGACCAATCCGGATATCTCTAATTCTATCGATTTGACCCAGGACTCTTGTTGTTTTGGGAACCAAGATCCCTACACTCCTTTTTTAGAGCATCCACTTGAAAAAACATCATATCTAGAAAAGAGTATAGAAGTCTTGCAGGAGTCTGCGCTACAATTTCAAAAATCTTCTACCCAGTGGAAACACAATTAAGTCAATTGGTTAGCATTTATAGGAATGAGGAAACTCTATTTTATCAAGTTTTCACCAATTCAGCTATCCCTAACTCTATTGATCTGACCCAGGACTCTTGTCATTTTGGAAACCAAGATTCAATTTCAGCACACCCATCTGAACTTGACCAAACTTCAAATGTTGAAAATCCCATTGACATTTTGGTAAATTATCATTTTCTTTAGATTGAACTTGAGCATGAATATGATCCTCGACCTCAACTTGGTAATTCAATTTCACTGCCAGATTCATAATGCTGAGGTGTTTTTACCTGATTTCAGGATTTTTCCCGAGTCAACATTGGATCCTGTGCCAATGCATCGTGAAATTGAATCGCCAATCTTTTATGATCAACAAATTGAACTTATCCAATTTCATACTTATGAAAGTCCCATTGACAAATTGACAAGTTCTCATTTTTATGAAATTGAACTTAATGAGGAATGTGACCTAGATTCTCAAATTTGTGATCCAGTTCAAATTCCTGAATCAATATTGACTCCTATTTTGGTACCCAACTTGAGCAACATTTTAGAGTCAGTTTTGGTTCACATACCTGCTATTCTTGAACTTGAACAACTATCTTAGAAAGTCACATTCCGTTGTGGGAAAATAAATGTGAAATAGGATTTCAATTTCTTGATTTGGACCCGATGCCTGAACCAATTTGGACTCATGAGTCTTTACTTGACCTAAATCAAATTCCTGAATCGATAGTAGTTCATGTACTTCATAAGCTTAAATCAATTATTCCATCTTTTCATATCATTTTGGGACAAAGGTGTTGATAAAATTGACTCAGAAATTATTTTGAAAATTTAGAAATTAGATGGGATAAAATCTTAATAAAAATCATCTATATATACATCATTCTAGTGGTTTGTATTTTAGAGGTCTTTGGTGGGTTCCTCCAGACTCCACGCAAATTAGATTGGGTCGCATTTCGTGGACCAATCAGACCACTACCGAAACCACCACCTTGAGGTGATTTTTCTTTCCCTCTATTTGTTTCATGCATACATACATTTACGATGCATTAAGAACAATGCATGAGATAAGTGTGGGGGAGGGTTTACTAACATAGAGTTTTAGATTTTCTTTCTTTTTTACTTATTTTAGGATGCTTTTAGAAATCTTCTCTTTGTATAGGATTTTCTCTTTCTTTAAAAACTTTTGAAATAAGAGACAAAGTTTTGATCTATTTTTAAGAAAATTAAGATGATCTTAGAAATTAAG
Organism: Agave tequilana; assembly: GCA_038442645.1. NCBI lineage: Eukaryota > Viridiplantae > Streptophyta > Magnoliopsida > Asparagales > Asparagaceae > Agave > Agave tequilana. The sequence goes on along the minus strand of JAVJIF010010429.1, from coordinate 53,619 downwards.
GAAGCCTTAATTATGACATCTTAAACCTAGTCGAAATAAGGATCTTCTTTAAGATTATAGGCTAAGTAAGATAAATTAGAAAGATAATTTATCTTGAATTTTTGCCTTAGATAGTATGCACTTCACACAAACACAATTTTTGGGATGGAAATAAAAACATAAAATGCCATAAAGTAAAAAAATAAATAAAAAGAATAAAATATATATGGTATAAATGAATAAAAAATCACTTATTAAGCTGGATAACTATGCCTCAAGAAGCATGATTATTCACGCCTAACGGTGGTCATAAGAAACAAATAATCCCTCTTAGTTTGTGGCCTTGTTTACTCGAGTCCTTAAAATCGAGGGATGTTTTCTTATCTGATGCCCTAAAAACTGTCAGGTCTGGGAGTCGTCGGTTAAAGGCTCACTACCCGGGTGAACTAGAAAGCCTAAGAAAATTAAAGGAAGAAAAAAAGAAAAATATATATATATAAAATAAATGGCTTGATGGTTAGAGTTCAAATCTCAGAAATCTTCACCATCACAAAGTGCATATTATCTAGGTATTATGAAGGATAAAATATTCAATCCAATTTTGAATTCTTACTTTGATTGAAGACAAGATCTTGCATATAGACTAAGTTTAAGGAAGAATAATTTTTGGTGGACTTATGACCTTAGATTATTTATATTTTTGCAAAAATATTTCATAAACTTGTCTCCTTTCAAAATGTGTTTTCAAAATACTAACATTTATTTTTTTCTTAAGGATTTTGTGGGTGCAATCTGCTAAAATCCCTCAGGAGACAAAACTCCTCCTCTAGGAGAAACCTAGAGGTTTAACGGCTTATTGCACACGCTCAGTGCAATCGCGTCACCTACAAAAGTGGTGTAATAACATTTGTGGTATAGTTTTTCTTTTCTTGTTTTGCTCGGGACGAGCAAAAGATAAGTGTGGGGGTGTGATTAGTCTACAGTTCTGCATTATGATATCATATTTCCCTGCTGATTTATGAATAAAATGTCGGTCTAAACCGTGTTTTGGTCTCTCTTGCAGATAATCAAGACAAGGAGGGCAAAAAGGGTAATAAGAGCTTAATTAAACCCATTTTCGGGTAATTAAATATGGATTTCTTAGAGGCCAAGGAAGGGAGCTTCTAGAAGAGGCATTGAACCTAAACTCTTGCGCACGTCAGACGAATATCCGGCCCAAAATACCAGAATCTAAGTATATCAAGAAAGTACTAGAAGCGACGGAACATGCTCGCCAAAACAAGGGACCTAAGTCCCTGGTTTTGCTATGGAAATGCGGCAAATGTCGCGTTTCCGCCGCAATGTGGTGGGCCCACGCGTCAATTTTTGACGCGTGGCTCGTCTCGTCTTCTAGAAACCTCTTTTGCCTATAAAAACCCCTGCAGAGGCCTGAAACGCAAGTAGATTGAGAATTAGACTAGGTTTCTATCTATTAGTGTAGTATAGTGTAGGTATTCCTCTTCTTTCTTTTGTATTTTTATTTTATTTTTAGATCTTGTAGTAGGGCTGAGAGATTCAGAGAGATATTGATGTAATAGATGGTGACAATCTATGTAAAGGTGTCTCCTTTCTTCTTTAATGTAATCTTCTCCATCTTCTACATGATGCTTAGTTAGATTTTCTTTTCATGGTGACTAACTACTAACCACTACCATCTAACCACTTACTTGATAATCGACATGAATCTAGTAGCCTCTACAAGGCCTTGCTCTTGTAAGAGCCATTGATGGCTCATGATGATGGGTTCTAACGTCTAACTTGTTAATCAAACTAACTCTCTTATTTCATGCTTACTTCTAATGGTTTTGATGATCTAATGTTTGTATTAGTTTACTCTTGATGAAAGTTTGAATGTGAAGAACCATCTTATTTGCCATGCTTTGTATCGTCTCTTGAAGCCAAGGACTAGTGTGGCCAAGGATCCATGTGAGGCAACTATCACTAAAAGGTTAGCATGTTAGTGAAATAATTAGTAGTTAGAAACCATGAGATTTCGTTCATAGTATTTCTCAATCTTTTTACTTTGTTTTAAGAATCATTTTCAAAATCTTTTTATCATTTTCTTATCATTATTTTCACCATCTTCTTTGTTCACCTTTGTTTTCATTTTCTTTACCACAAGCTTCATCTTCTTTCTATTTTGTTTTTCAAACCACTTCTCTTTTATTTTCACATCGCTTTCATCGCTCTCCTCACCTATCACTTCTGGATTTTCTTTTCTTTTACTTTTTCTCTTTCTTTTACAAAGAAGAAATCGTTAACAACTGACGTGAATAAAAATTGTTAATGCTTCTATCACTTCTCGTCCCTATGGATTCGGCCCGTTGAGCCAATGCTATAACGAAAGTATCGAGGGAATATTAGCACACACGAGCTTTTAATTGATTTCATAAAACACACATTTCCTAGTGCTCATTCTGACCCGATCACTACATGATGTTCCTGGACTTGTCATATTGTTTTTAACTTGTTTGTGTTCTTGTGACCTGATGATTATGATATATGATATTACTCATCTAGGATGCTTCATGCTCATTATATACATGTCATAGCATATATACATTACCTTATTTCACATGATCTAATGTTCTATTACTCTCGCTGGTATCTTACCTGTCAGTTTATATTACCGTCAGATTCATTACTCATTCATTCTAGTGCTCTACTTATGTTGCCTCTTTACTTTAACATTTTCATATTATTATTTTCTCTTTTCGTGTGTGCACTTGTTGGTCCGCTTTTGACGGGTCTTGATTTTTCAGCATCAGAGCTTGAGGAGACCGACGACCCACTGTTTGAAGGAACCCAGGAAGACTTCCAGGCGTGAGTCCGAAGTTTCTTATCTTATGTATTTTGGTATTTTGTCTTGTTATGATGACCCGATGACAAAACTATATCTTCTTTTATTTTTGTATGTCTTTTATGTGACAATAAAACTTCTGGTTGTCTTTTGTATATGTGTGCGAGAATTTGGCTCCATTACTATAACGTAAGGTATTCACGGAAGAGATTTCTCTTTTCGTGAGAATCTGCTGGCCATCATCACGTACCCATACTCCATATTTTGGAAAGCTAGGCGTGACAAATCAATAAGTCCTCGTCTTCATTGGAAGACGAGGTTCACTTATACTCAACTGAGTAGATGGTGTGAGCGAAATCTTCATAACTGTATGTTTTGCGCATGTCTACTAGTAGCGGCCGTGATCAGTGGTAAAGGCTTATTGGGATTGCATGCAGGAAAATCCGTCATTATCCTTAACTGCCCACGTAGAGTGGCACCATATGAACATAGAGGAATATAGGGTGGCATAACCGTCGGCGGAGATCGGGCATGATCTGTTGCTAGAGTAGGTTAGCTCGGAGCTGAAGTCTTCAGAGCGGAGGAAGCTTCGGAACAAAGAGGATCTGGAGGAGGTCGGGAATGACATACATTTTAGAGGAGAGCTCCAATATACCTTGAAGAGTTGGAAAGTGAGGTATGTTGGCCCAAGAGATTACACTCTCTTGTTTTGTGTTTTGATGATGACAAACCAAATAAGAGCTATTTGGTACTAATGAATTTGTTCAAGATAAGTTTCAGGTTTTGTACCATGTTTGGAGACCATTGGCTTAGCTTTTGCAAGAACTTCTAAGTTTCACATAGCAAGGAAGGCAAATTGCACAATCAAGGAAGGATCATAGAAGAGAAGGCACTAGCAAGGCATTGGATGGCTCAAAGACTTGAAGATTGCTCAAAAAGTATTTAATCATTGTATTTTTAGTTTTATAGCTTGTTAAAGAATAGTGGATAGGTTTAAAGCTCTATCACACACGTTTTTGCGCACATATTTATTCCAAAATGTTTTCTTATAATTTATACAAAAACATTTTGTTTACAAGATTTGGCCTACAGATATATATTTGTGTTTTATACAAATCTATGTTCAAAAGTGTTTTTGTCAAAAACAAAATCTCCTTTATATTCTTTCAAAAACCTGATTTTTGACCTGTTCCGGTCGACCGACCGGTCGACTGATACTGTGTCAGGTTTGACCGGTCGACCATGCAGTCGACCGAGGAACTGGCAGGTGCACGTATCCGTGTGCATGTCTGCCGGTCGACCGTGCAGTCGACCGACTGTAAGTCACTCTGCTCTCGGTTAAAATGGGTCGACCGGGCGGTTGACCGCTGGCCTGCAACGGTCACATTTTTGAACTTGCGGTCGACCGACCGGTCGACCGACAGAGCCGTTTGAACAGTAACGGGCATTTTTTTCTGAGCTGTTTATTTTTGTCTTTTTCTCACTTAAGTGAGTTTAAATGACCTGTTTTGGGTTTAATACATTCTGATTAGCCTTAAAAATGTTTTATCTTCTAACCCTAGCCCTCTCCTATAAATAGGGGTGTTTGGGGAGAGATTGGTTCACCTAATTATTACAAGAAAAATTCAAAAGTTTAAGGCATTCAAAAGAGCTTGGTTTTTGGTTTTTGTGCTGAAATTCTCTCTCATTTTCTGAAGTGTTTTTCAAAAGAACTCTATGATTTCATTTTCTTTTCTCCTTGCACACAAGAGCTTCATTCCTACTCATTATTCTCTAAGGACCTTTTGTAAGGGAAGAGACAATTGAAAGAGAGAGTTTGTGGTCTTTTGACTACTCAGAAATTCCTTGTACTTGAGATTGTGGAGTTGGGTACTCCATTGTATTTGTGATCTTTGTGATAGTGGAAGTAGCTAGAATCCTTCTGGGGAAGGCGGGGAGTAGAGCTGGGTGCTCGAACCTCGATAACATATCTTTGTGTTTGCGATTGGTTTACTTTTCCTTGTCATTACTTATTGCTTGAGATTGTCATTGCCATATTCATTTTCATTCATATTGTCAATCATTATCCCATACAACAAGGTTGCATTGCGCACCTCTAACTCATTTTACGAGGAAGCCGGAGGAAGGAGTTCAGAGCCCTTAATAGGGAATTCGGCTCTTAGTCTTGTTTTGGGAGATTGTTGCATTACATTTGCATCATAATTTTTAAATTGCTCATTGATTAGCATCATCACCTATTCACCCCCCTCTAGGTGATTTTCAATTGGTATCAGAGCTTGGACTCTAGGTTTTGGCTTAACATCCATAGAGAGATCCTTAAAATTTGCTAATCAACATTTCTCATTTCATTTCATTCATCACTAGTAAACATGGCCGATAACATTAAATCCCCACCTAAATTTGATGGACTCAACTTCCCTATTTGGAAGGTTAGGATGACTATCTTTTTGCAATCATTAGGTAGTTTAGTGGCTAAGTCCTTGATCAAACCCTATGTAGCACCCGATAGTGACGAGAGCACATGGACCGACTTCAACTTTAGAGAATATGAGGCTAACTCCAAGGCCCAAAACTCCCTTTTAACCGTCTTGAATGAGGATGACCTTACACGGTAATTCATTGCCAATCCGCCTATGAGATTTGGCAACACTTATTGGTCACACATGAAGGGACTTCACAAGTCAAGAGAGCTAAGATAGATCTCTTGAGGTCTCAATATGAATCATTTAAAATGCTTGATGATGAATCTATTGATTGTATGATTACTAGATTCACTAAAATCACCAATGGTCTTTCTTCCTTAGGTGACGTCATCTCCAACGATCAAAAGGTGCGCAAAGTGATTCGGGCTCTTCCTCCATCTTGGGAGATAAAGGCCACCACCTTGAAGGAATTGAACAACAAAGATGAGATGGACATCATTAGTCTCATTGGGAACCTAAAGACCCATGAGATGGAGAAGAAAGCAAGAGAAGAGGCCACTCCAACAAAGAAGAAGTCCATAGCTTTCAAGTCTTCATCCACTCTTGAAGACGATGAAGAAGATGAAGAAGAAGATGAGGAGCTCTCCCTCCTTGTGCGAAATGTCAAAAGGATGTACCGGAGAAACAAGCTCAACTTCCGGAGAAAATTTGAAGGCAAAGAGGAGAGGAAAATTATATGCTACAATTGCCGAAAGCCCGGACACATCATGGCGGATTGCCCGGAGTTCAAGAAGAAGATGACCTCCTCCTTCAAGCCAAAGAAATCGGAAGAAAAGAAAGCGTATAAGGCAACTTGGGATTCGGAAAGCGAGTCCGAGGAAGAGGCGGATGTAGCAAATATGTGTTTCATGGCAAACACACCTAGGTAACCCCTCAACCCCTTGATAATGAAGATGATGAATTAAGTAAGGAAGTTCTTGTGCATGCTTTTGTTGAACTTTCTGAAACTTATGACAATAAGAAAATTGAATGCTTTAAATTACAAAAGGAAGTTGCTTTTCTTAAAAATCAACTTGCTATGGTTTCCAAAGAAAAAGATGATATTTCTTCCAACCTCATTTCTATTCAAAATGAATTTAGTGCCTACAAGGTTTCTTCCAAGGCTAAATTTCCTATTGTTGATGAAAAAGAAATTTCTTCTTTAAAAACTAAAATGGTTGATTTCGAGAAAGTTTTGAAAGATTGTGCTTTTAACACTAAGAAACTTGAGGAAAAATTTTCTAAAAAGCACACATCACATGCTAAGATTCCTCATGCTCACACTACACCTAACACTTCTCATGCTCATGCTCACAAAGCTCATGCTCACAAATCACACACCCATTATGCTTTTAAATATGCTAGAGTATATAGATGCACATATTGTGGTAAAAATGGACATTTAGCTAAGTTTTGTTATGATCAATTAAATAGATCCAATAATCTTGTTTGGGTTCATGGCTCTAACCCTCAAGGACCCAAGAAAATGTGGGTACCAAAATCAAGTCCTAAATTGTTTGATGTAGGTACACACCAAGGCTCCAAGACGTAGGGAGCGGTGGTACCTTGATAGTGGTTGTTCAAGACACATGATGTGGGATATCAACAACTTTACAACCCTATCAAGGTACATGGAAGGTGGCTCCGTCACCTTCGGAGATGACTCCAAAGGGACTATCATCGGTATAGGTAACATTCAAATTGGTGCATCTCCTATTATTGAGAATGTTGTTTTAGTTGAAGGTTTGAAACATAATTTGCTTAGCATTAGTCAATTTTGTGATCGTGGACTTAAAGTTATTTTTGATGATTGTTCTTGTAAGATTTTTGATATTAAAACAAATGATTGTATTCTCACCGGTTTCGTGATGATAATGTTTATATCATTGACATGCTTAATATTGAGTGTTCTACTAAATGCTTGAATGCTTTTGATGAAAATTCTTGGCTTTGGCATAGAAGATTAGGACATGCTTCTTTTGAACATCTTTCTAGGATTAATTCAAAGGAATTGGTGAAGGTTATTCCTTGCTTGAAGTTTGAGAAAGACCACATTTGTGGTGCGTGCCAACTTGGAAAACAAACCAAGTCTTCCTTCAAACCAATCAAGGATATCATGTCAACTAGGCCTTTAGAATTAATTCATATGGATCTTTTTGGACCTACTAAAACTAAGAGTTTAAATGGTAGTGGATATGCATATGTTTTGGTTGATGATTTTTCCCGTTTCACTTGGGTTTTCTTTTGGAACACAAAGATCAAACCTTTTCTCATTTTAAGATTTTTCGAAAAAGGGTTGAAAAAAAAAAGGTTTTCCGATTTTGAAAATAAGAAGTGATAGAGGTGGTGAGTTTGTAAACCAACTCTTCATGACTTATTGTGATGAAAAGGGAATTAAGCATGAAATGTCTTGTCCTAGAACTCCACAACAAAATGGAGTTGTAGAAAGGAAAAATAGAACACTTCAAGAGATGGCTAGGATAATGATAAGTCAATACGACCTCCCTCAATATTTATGGGCCGAGGCCGTAAACACCGCATGCTATATTTCTAACCGTATTTATTTGTGTAAAAATTCTTCCAAAACATCTTTTGAAATGTATCACTCTAGAAAACCTAATGTTGCTTATTTCAAAGTTTTTGGATGCAAGTGTTTTGTTTTAAATACTAAAGAGAATTTGGGCAAATTTGATGCTAAGGCTTATGAAGCAATTTTTGTTGGATATTCTACAACTAGTAAAGCTTATAGAGTATTCATTAGATCTTCTCGTACCATTGAGGAATCCATGCATGTTAAATTTGAAGAATCTAATGTGGTTGTTGAGAATGTTGTAGAGATTGAACCATTAGGTGAAGACATGGAGAGACTATCCTTGAAGGACTCACCCGCTCAAGAAGATAAGCAAGAATCTATTGGTGATGTTCAAGAGGATAAAGAGGAAAGCTCTCAACCGCTTCCTAAAGCTTGGAGATACGCTACAAATCATCCTAAGGAGCTCATCTTGGGTGATGCATCTAAAGGAGTCACAACGCGCTCCAAACTCCATGACCTATGTGGTAACTTTGCTTTCATTTCTCATTTTGAACCCAAAGGCATTCTCGAAGCCGAGACGGACCCATATTGGTTGCTTGCCATGCAAGAGGAACTCAATCAATTTGAGCGCAACCAAGTTTGGCACCTTGTTCCTAAACCCCACGATAGACCAATAATTGGTACTAAGTGGATCTTTAGAAACAAGATGGATGAGTCCGAAAATGTCATTAGGAATAAAGCTAGGTTAGTGGCCCAAGGTTACACTCAAGTTGAAGGAATTGACTTTGAGGAGACCTTTGCACCCGTAGCACGGCTTGAAGCCATACGGATGACACTAGCTTTTGCATCTTTCAAAAATTTTAAACTTTTTCAAATGGATGTGAAAAGTGCATTTTTGAATGGTTTTATTAATGAAGAAGTTTATGTTTCTCAACCTCCCGGTTTTATTGATCATGTTCATCCCGATTTTGTTTTTAAACTTGATAAAGCTTTGTATGGATTGAAACAAGCTCCAAGAGCTTGGTATGAAAGGCTTTCTAGTTTTCTCATTTCAATGATTTATTAAAGGCAAAGTAGACACTACTCTATTCACTAAGCATGTTGATAATGATATATTAATTGTGCAAATTTATGTTGATGATATAATTTTTGGTTCTACTAATGAGCTTTTGTGCAAGGATTTTGAAAAGGTAATGCAACTTGAGTTTGAAATGTCTTCAATGGGTGAGCTCAATTTCTTCTTTGGACTCCAAATCAAGCAATTGCAAAACGGGACGTTCATAAGTCAAGCCAAGTACGCAAAGGAACTTGTAAAGAAGTTTGGACTTGAAGGCTCAAAGACTTGCAACACTCCCATGGCTACTACAACCAAGCTTGATAAAGATGACCAAGGTAAAAATGTTGATATTAAATTATATAGAAGCATGATAGGAAGTCTTTTATATTTAACGGCAAGTAGGCCGGATATCATGTTTAGTGTGTGTCTTTGTGCTAGATTTCAATCGTGTCCTAAAGAGTCCCATCTTATTGCGGTAAAACGCATTATTCGTTATATTAAGGGCACTATTGGGATGGGTCTATGGTATCCGAAAATCGGAGATTTCTCAATGACGAGTTATTCGGATGCCGACTAATTTCTTGGTAATTGTCTTGTTTCATGGTCCTCTAGGAAACAAAATTCTGTAGCACTCTCAACCGCCGAGGCGGAGTATGTTGCCGCAGGGGCTTGTTGTGCACAAGTCCTTTGGATGAAACATACTCTCCTTGATTTTGATTTGCATTTTGATCATATAAAAATATTTTGTGATAATACTAGTACTATACACATGACTAAGAATGCAAACCAACATAGTAAGACCAAGCACATTGAGATTAGATATCACTTTCTTAGAGATCATTTTGAGAAAGGAGATATAGATATTGATTATGTTTCCACGGATTTACAACTAGCCGATATTTTCACAAAACCACTTGATTTTGCTAGATTCTCGTTTATTTATGGAGAACTTAATGTTTGTGTTATTGAATAGACATGTTTTTCATAACCCTTTTTGATGTATGACAAAAAGGGGGAGAATAAGTTTACATGGGACAAAAATAAGTTCATTTGGTCTTGGTTCCATATGAATTTATATGTTTTGGTTTTATGTGTTTTTGTTATGAGTCTTGTGTTTTATGAATTTGAGAACTCTTGTATTTTGTGTTTATTGGTATTGTTTCAATTTGGTTTCAATTGGCATCAAGAGTATGTTTTTGTGTGTTTTTGTGTTTTTAATAAATTCTTGTGTTTTTTCATATAGCATAAATATAGCATAATTTGAGGGGGAGTCTTCTCCTCCCCATATTTTTGTCTATAGCCTATTTGTTTTGTCATCATCAAAAAGGGGGAGATTGTTGGCCCAAGAGGTTACACTCTCTTGTTTTGTGTTTTGATGATGACAAACCAAATAAGAGCTATTTGGTACTAATGAATTTGTTCAAGATAAGTTTCAGGTTTTGTACCATGTTTGCAGACCATTGGCTTAGCTTTTGCAAGAACTTCTAAGTTTCACATAGAAAGGAAGGCAAATTGCACAATCAAGGAAGGATCATAGAAGAGAAGGCACTAGCAAGGCATTGGATGGCTCAAAGACTTGAAGATTGCTCAAAAGTATTTAATCATTGTATTTTTAGTTTTATAGCTTGTTAAAGAATAGTGGATAGGTTTGAAGCTCTATCACACACGTTTTTGCGCACATGTTTATTCCAAAATGTTTCTTATAATTTATACAAAAACATTTTGTTTACAAGATTTGGCCTACAGATATATATTTGTGTTTTATACAAATCTATGTTCAAAAGTGTTTTTGTCAAAAACAAAATCTCCTTTATATTCTTTCAAAAACCTGATTTTGACCTGTTCCGGTCGACCGACGGCCGACTGATACTGTGTCAGGTTTGACCGGTCGACCGTGCAGTCGACCGAGGAACTGGCAGGTGCACGTATCCGTGTGCATGTCTGCCGGTCGACCGTGCAGTCGACCGACTGTAAGTCACTCTGCTCTCGGTTAAAATGGGTCGACCGGGCGGTCGACCGCTAGCCTGCAACGGTCACATTTTTGAACTTGCGGTCGACCGACCGGTCGACCGACAGAGCCGTTTGAACAGTAACGGGCATTTTTTCTGAGCTGTTTATTTTTGTCTTTTTCTCACTTAAGTGAGTTTAAATGACCTGTTTTGGGTTTAATACATTCTGATTAGCCTTAAAAATGTTTTATCTTCTAACCCTAGCCCTCTCCTATAAATAGGGGTGTTTGGGGAGAGATTGGTTCACCTAATTATTATAAGAAAAATTCAAAAGTTTAAGGCATTCAAAAGAGCTTGGTTTTTGATTTTTGTGCTGAAATTCTCTCTCATTTTCTGAAGTGTTCTTCAAAAGAACTCTATGATTTCATTATCTTTTCTCCTTGCACACAAGAGCTTCATTCCTACTCATTGTTCTCTAAGGACCTTTTGTAAGGGAAGAGACAATTGAAAGAGAGAGTTCGTGGTCTTTTGACTACTCAGAAATTTCTTGTACTTGAGATTGTGGAGTTGGGTACTCCATTGTATTTGTGATCTTTGTGATAGTGGAAGTAGCTAGAATCCTTCTGGGGAAGGCGGGGAGTAGAGCTGGGTGCTCGAATCTCGATAACATATCTTTGTGTTTGCGATTGGTTTACTTTTCCTTGTCATTACTTATTGCTTGAGATTGTCATTGCCATATTCATTTTCATTCATATTGTCAATCATTATCCCATACAACAAGGTTACATTGCGTACCTCTAACTCATTTTACGAGGAAGCCGGAGGAAGGAGTTCAGAGCCCTTAATAAGGAATTCGGCTCTTAGTCTTGTTTTGGGAGATTGTTGCATTACATTTGCATCATAATTTTTAAATTGCTCATTGATTAGCATCATCACCTATTCACCCCCCCTCTAGGTGATTTTCAAGGGACACGTGTCGCCATCTTGGATGGAGTCAGATATTTGACCACTAAAGGCCTTTTCCAAATTTGCATGTAAATATTTCGGAGAACTTATAGTTGCACGAAATACAAGAGGGTTTCTTGCTTGGATTATCCCTTCGACGTATTAGTTTCGCGTGATTAGAAGCTAAAGATATCAAGCATTCTGGGAAGGTACGATCATCCAGGTATTATCCGAACACAACCTTTGCATATGCTTTTATGTATTGCTCATCCCGGAATAACATGGATTATATATATTTAGCCTATAACTCCACGTAACATATGGTATATACATGAAGGTTCTCTTATTTGGATTATCCCCTTGACATACTAGTTTTGTGTGATTAGAAACTAAACACACATAGTTTTGTTAGCTCAATCTGTTTAATTTCTGTTGAGTTTAAATTAGCTCTTATTATTTTTACTATGCTGCATCAAATATTTAATTTAAAGTTGTTCCATTGCATGTTGTGTGCGCATCATCCTTTCTCCCCTCATCCAATAGGCATTTATACTCCTGGTAGTTTCCTTCTAAACAGAAACGTTATCTTAAGAGCTCCCTCCATTATGGGTTCTACCCCCATTGGAATCCTTATCTGTAGTAGAGATTTTCCCTTTTAGAGTCCCAAGTTCATAACTCCACTGATGCGTCAAACCCCATTCGAATGCAACTGTGAATCCAACTCAGTTGCTGGGATTTTCCCCACTCGAAGGCCAAAACTTTGTAGATACCACTAATGGGACTACCCCCCCGAAACAATGCGACAAAAATCTCCACTGATGATCTATTGTCGTGATTGGCTTTGTGTGGAATTGAAGTCTTCGAAACAAAGGAAGTTTCAGGAAGACTTGGAGCATCGGAGCTACCGATGGAAGTATCTTTGGGGTGAAGAGTGACTTCAGAGTAGGCCGAACTGGCTTCGAGAAGATATAGAGTATGAAGTCTCCTGGTTGCTTGGACATGTGGTGTCATCCTGTGACGGTCATTTTTTGACCAGGACAGATGCCCCTCGCTTTTTCGCTTGTCAGAGCCTACAAAAGAGGAGTTAGAAGAGCAAATTTGGTCGGAGATCATTTGTCTTGATGCTTGTGGCAGAAGAGGATCTTGAAATTATATGCGGATCGCCTTGATTGATTTGGAGACCGCGTTGTTGGCAGACAGCTAGCATGTCGATGAGTAGATTTTTTTTTAATTTATAATTGGCCCATCTTTGGTCCTGGCACCATGATAACTGAGCTTGTGTGGCTGCGATGGTTGATATTATGGCTCCTCGATTGACCAAATATCTTGGGATGTGAACCGACTTTTTGGGGAATGTAAAAATGAATTGGAGATGGTTTGGCTCCTCTTCCTTCATCTATAAATAGGCTGAATCCTTTGGGTAGAAGTAAACTCTGTCGTCTCCTCTGGGAAACTATGTATTATTCCATTGTTGCTTTGTTAGGTCACCATTTATCCTTTTCTCCTCTTCATCAGATGGACAAAGGAAAGGGAAAGGAAGAAGACGGTGGTTGAGCTCCCCTGTCGAGAGTCTGGTTGGCGCAATATATTATGAAATCACTTTGAGGGGGGGTGAATAGGTGATGGCTATATGTAAATGGCACAAATGCGGAATTTAAAATTCAACTATCACAATTAGCTCAAATAAAAGACTTGCAATAAATGAAGCAATCAATAGTGCAAGAATTAAAGAGTTTAGAGTTTAGAGAGATTTGAGCAAACGCAAACACGCAGATATGTTTCCGAGGTTCGAGCCACGCTCTACGTCCCTGCCTTCACACTTGAAGGATTTCCACTATTGAAGATCCCACTGGATCACCAATACAAGGACACACTTGTCCTATCTCTCGTGATGCCGCAACACCACCCGGAGCACACTAGCTCGTTTGAGGCCGATGCCTCTACAACTTCACTCAAGAAGAAAATGATCACACTTGATCAAAAATTCGCTCACTTGCACAATCCTAGAACCAATATGTAGATGAAGAATTATGGGATTGTGTAGTGCAATAGCTAGAGAGAAGTAGAGGTAAAGACTTCAAATGGGTGTCTAGAAATTTAGGGCTTTTGGAGAGAAAATCTTTTCTAAATGAAAGCCTTTTGAAAACTTGTAAATCTTTTGGAAATCTCTTGTAAAAATGTTCTTAATAGATGTCTTATCATGTTGAAGTGACCTCCTATTTATAGGGGTCAAAAACAGCTCCAGAGATCCGTTGGGATCAAATCCCAAAAGAAAAACTGTCAGAAAATATAGCTGTTGGAGTCTGTCAGAAGTTCTGACAGCAGCCGGTCGACCGCCAACGGTCAAAAATCCGACCGTTGGGGATCAGCGGTCGACCGCCCGGTCGACCCAATCTACCCGAGAGCACTGCAGAGTGCTCGGTCGACCGGGGCGGTCGACTGACACGCGCATGCACAGTTTTGTGCGCGTCGGTCGACCGGGACGGTCGACCGGTTTCTGTCAGTTCTGAAAAATCAGAACTTCCAGAAACCTGAAACCTGGGTTTTGGATTTTGGTCTTTTGAATGTTTTGGACCTTGTAAAACATAGAGTATGAGCATATGTCATAACTCTATCATATTAAAACATTTTGATAAATACCCTTTTGATAAAAGCTTGTTTTGTCCAAAAATTGTTTTTCCAAAACTTAAAGTTTCTAAAAATTTATTTCCAAAAACATGTTAACTTTAAATCTAGATTGGAAATAGAATTTGAAATTCTTTTTGAAGTCATGAACCAAAGTAAAGTGTGTGTGTAAGTGGTAATCCCATAACTCTACTTCTAACATCTAGGTTTTGACAAAATATCTAAAATAAAAATCAAAATACAAATCTTGGAATTTCTTCATAGTCATGATCTTGACTTGGTCTTTTCTTTAAGATCTTGATTCCGAAGCTTCCTATTGTGCTTGGCTTGGGAATGCAAATCTTTTGGCGGCATCCAAACTTGTGAGTCTTGATTGTGGAGCCGTCAAATCAACCTGTTTAACCTGAAATTCTTTTAAACAAAACTTGTTAAATATATAACTAGATATGGTTTGTTATCATCAAAATATCCATCAAGATATAGGGCTAATGGCCTTTGGGCCAACAATCTCCCCCTTTTTGATGATGACAAAACATATTTAGTTATCACAAATATTTTGGGTAGAGACTTCAAATGAAGCTCCCCCTCAACACATGCATATAATAAAAATCATACTCAGGCATGGATAAATATGGCAAATGATAAATGATAAACATCAAGTGATAATACACATGTCCATGCCAACAATTTTCATGTCATAAATAAGGATGAAAACATGATTTCATATATGACATAAAGAAACGATACATATAAGGAAAAGATACATGTCCACAAAACATAACAGAGGAAAAGATACATGTGTCCACAAAACATAACAGAAATACATGTCCAAACAAAAGCAAAACACAAAATATGTCTCTCAACAAATAACTCTCCCCCTTTTGACATCATCAAATAAGGGGAGGTCACTCTCATCACTTGGCACTAGCAGCATCGTCGTCCTCATCGTCTTCCTCATCTTCCTCGTCCTCAGACGAACTCTCTGCAGCATCCATCTTCTTGTCACCATCATCGTCTTCCTCCGAAGAAGAAGAAGAAGAAGAAGCTGCCACCTCCTCTGGATTAATGCCGTCAACTTTAGTCCGAGGTGGAGGAACAGATGAACGAGCTCTGGTGGGAAATGGAGGGCCAGTGGAGGGAAGCGGACGAGCAATGGAAGTGGGATCAGGAACAAGCATGTCGAATTTCGTAAAGAGTGCCTCAAATTGCGTATCCATGAATCTCATGGAGTCAGCAAAATAGGACATATCATTACGAATTCCTTGGATACGTGAGTCCATCACCGCACGAGAATCTGCCTCGCGCTGGAAACGTGCGTCCATCTCTGCACGAAGCGCTGCATCACGCTGCTCAATCCAAGCCTGGTGTGCCTCGAACTGAGAGCGTACCTCTGAGGAGATAAGAGCCTGAAGGTCTGGAGGTAAAACAGGGGCAGAGGCAGATGATGTCCCTGGGGCCGAAGAAGACCCTGGGGCAGAAGATGATCCTGGAGCAGCAGGAGGTTGCTCAGGAGCGTGTCGACGCAACTGGGCTTCCATCCTCTTCAAGAGAACTCCGTCAATGTTTATTAGAGGATCATCAGGAGACTCAGATGAGAGATCAAAATTTAGAGCTTTAAGAAGATGTGTAATCAACATGCCATAGGGCAAGCTCCTACCCGACATGCGAATCTGGTCGGAAGCCATATGAGAAGCTATTATACGGGGAACATTTATCTTAATGCCTCGCAGAAGGCAATAGATGATCAATGGAACAGGACCCCTAGCATGGCTGTACTCACCAGATTTAGGGACAATGTTATAGAAAATGATTTTGACAAGGACCTGAGATGTGAGGGTGAATCTACTCACAACTTCATTCCTCACCAAACCAGGGTTGTTATCCCCGTGGATCAAAGTGGATGCGGTGAGCGCAGACTCACCCTCCGGAAACTCAAAATCATGAAGGTCATGGGTGTAGACATCAGCTCCAACAGTGGAGAGATGTAGAATGTCAGCAAACTGACCAATGCTAAGGTCAATGTTCCTACCTAGGACTCTAGAAAAGATACGGTTTCCATCAAAAGAGAAATTAGTATAGAAATAGGGAACGAGAGATGTATAGACTTGTTCTTTGATGGTCAAGAAATCATTTAAGGAGTTGTTCTGCAGGATTTGGGGAATGTCCAAGTGTTCAAAATCTTGTATAACGACATATCTCCCCGAATTGATGTTCCTCTTGGAAAGATTAATGAACCGATTTTCAGCAACCTCATTAATGAAAGGTCGTTTGGGCTTGGGGACATATGAAGAGGGTTGAGCAACAGATTTACCCTTTTCAGACCTAGTTCTTTTAGACATTTTTGAATAAAAAGATGATTTTTTTAGGTCAAAGTGGTTTAGGGCTTGATCTAAGAACTTAGAGACCTAAAATCTTGACAATAGGAAGTAGATCTTAAAGCTAGATGTAAAGAACAGAAGTAAAAATCGGATTTTTACCTGGGAACTGAAGAACAAAACCCTAGAACAAAAAATCTGAAATACTTCGAATCTAGCGGAGAGGAAGTCCTGAAATCGAAGATCCAGCACTTGAAGATGGAAATAGAAGTGGGTTTTGAAAGGATTTGAAAATGGTTGAGAGATTAGAGATTTAGAGAAAATTTTGAGGAGAGGGGACGTCGGGTTCGTCGGCTGTGAGTGTGAGAGAGAGAGAGAGAAAAAGTCAAATAAATAGCAGTTTTAGGGCTGAATACGATGAACGGTCGACCGGTCGGTCGACCCAGAAAACCCGAGAGCTCTGCAACTCAGAGCGGTCGACCGGGTCGGTCGACCCAGAAATCCCGAGAGCTCTGAGAGCTACAGCGGTCGACCGGGTCGGTCGACCCAGAAAACCCGAGACCACAGACAGCAACAGCGGTCGATCGGGTCGGTCGACCGGCTATGCCCAAAAAACTGAGAACAGAAAAAAATTTAAAAGAAAAATTTTATCAAATAAGGTAGAATATATATAACATGTAGGAATACAACAATGTTTCTAAATCTTCATTAGGTTATCAAACAAAAATATTCACACAAGATATTTTATTTAATTTTCATACAAAAATAAAGTTTTAGAGATGTTGAAGCCGAATACCCGGTGACGGGTTCTGAACTTCATCCTCTTGATTCCTCTTGAATGAGTTGAGGTGCGCAATTGCCATCTCTAAGGTATTTGTTTGAATATGAAATTTTTACAAAATTTTATTTCTAGTTTTGAAAATACAATGTGTATATATAAATAAGCTAGTCTAGGCATGACATGTGGACATACAATGGACATGGTATAAAAGACAAGATAAAAACATGGCATATACACAAACATGATAGAGATGTAAGTTTACACAAGCATATATCAATGTATCATAAAAGTAAACTAACAATCCTATACATGTGTATATAAATAACCAAACAAAAACTTTTAAATGGAGAAGTTACCAAGCATGGGCAATCTCCAAAATAGGTGCCTCCAAGATAGCGATGCAAATGCGATGTGTTCTTTGAGCTTAGTTGCATCCACCACCCGGGCACCGTTTCCCCCTAAGTCTTGGAGGAAGAAGATCCACCTGCATCATCTAAATTTGGTGGGTCTTTTGGTACCCATATCTTTTTGTGTCCTTTAAGATTAGTACCGGGACGAACCCAAACATATTTATTGTTTACATTATCTTTAGCAAAATAAAACTTTTCTAAATGGCCTTTGCGGCCACAATGCGTGCAAATGTAAATTCTACCACTACCATACATGTATGCATGTTTATGTGTGTGTGCATGTTTCCGTGCATGTGCATGGTGAGTGTGTTTCCCTTGGGTTACTACCTTAGGAAACCTAGATGCAATTTTCTTTAAATCAAAAGCATAAATTTTAAGAGTAGAGTCTAACACTTCAACCCGTTTTTGAATCTCTACAAATTCATTTTTATTACAAGAAACCATGGGGGTTTTTCCTTTATTAGCCAATTTATATTTATCAAAGTCACCTTTTAATTTTTCAAAAGCACTAGATAAAACATTTTTCTCACTAAGACAAGTATCAAGTTTATTCTTTAAAACATCATTTTCCTTTTTCAATTTTTTATTATGAGATTGAGAGATCTCATATCTATGTTGTAACTCTTCGAAAAAATGAGCAAGTTCATCCATGGTAAGATCATCATCTTCTAAAGTGTTATCAAGGGTTACCTTAGAAGAATTGTCTCCTTGTGCCATGAAGCACATGTGAGCGGCGTCGTGCTCCTCTTCGGATTCCGACTCCGTATCATCCCATGTGGCTACCATAGCCTTCTTCTTCCTTGGTACATGCTTGGAGGTAGTAGCTTGGAGAGCGGGGCAATCCGCTATGAGATGTCCGATCTTCTTGCAATGGAAGTAAGGACCAGGTTCTTCTCTCTTCTTTTCAAACCTTCCTTGAGTTTTCCCTCTTCGGAAGTTGCTTTGCCTCCCTTTCCTGTAAAACATTTTGCCTACCTTCCGGATAAGCATGGCAAAGTCCTCATCACAATCCTCCGATGAGTCATCCTCTTCAATAGTGGTTGGAGTGGCTTTGAAGGCGATTGTTTTCTTCTTGGGTGCCTCCCTTTCTTCTCTTACCTTCATCTCCATCTCATGGGTTTTGAGATTACCGATGAAGCCGGAGAAGTCCATCTCCTCCCGATCGTTGAGCTCCTTGAGGGTAGTTGCCTTTACTTCCCAAGATTTGGGAAGAGCCCGAATGACCTTCCAAATCTTTTGGTCATTATCGATTGCGTCACCTAGAGAAGATAAGGCATTAGTGATCTTGGTGAAACGCGTGAGCATGTCATCAATGCTCTCATTATCAAACATGTAAAAATTCTCATATTGAGAACGTAGCAAGTCAATCTTGGATCTTTTGACTTGTGACGTTCCTTCATGAGTCACAATTAAAATATTCCAAACTTCAAATGTGGATTTGCAATTAATGATGCGTGCTAGGTCATCCTCATTTAGAGCTTGGGTCAAGGCATATTGGGCTCTAGCATTTGCCTCATAGTCCTTGGTGGTATCCTCGGACCATGAACTCTCATCGGTGAGGGGTTCAACAAATTCTCTAGTGATGGCCCTAGCTACTCTAACACCTAGGGACTTTAGAAATAGGTTCATCTTGACCTTTCAAATAGGGAAGTTCAAGCCATCAAACTTAGGTGGGGACTTGATGCTAGAAAAGTCAAGGGATGCCATGAATACAAAGTGAATGCACAATCAAATATAAATGCAACAAATATATAGCCAAATGAATGGATCTCCCTAAGGTGGTTAAACCAAATAGTAGGGTAAGGCTCTGATACCAATTGAAATCACCTAGAGGGGGGGTGAATAGGTGATGGCTATATGTAAATGGCACAAATGCGGAATTTAAAATTCAACTATCACAATTAGCTCAAATAAAAGACTTACAATAAATGAAGCAATCAATAGTGCAAGAATTAAAGAGTTTAGAGTTTAGAGAGATTTGAGCAAACGCAAACACGCAGATATGTTTCCGAGGTTCGAGCCACGCTCTACGTCCCCGCCTTCACACTTGAAGGATTTCCACTATTGAAGATCCCACTGGATCACCAATACAAGGACACACTTGTCCGATCTCTCGTGATGCCGCAATACCACCCGGAGCACACTAGCTCGTTTGAGGCCGATGCCTCTACAACTTCACTCAAGAAGAAAATGATCACTCTTGATCAAAAATTCGCTCACTTGCACAATCCTAGAACCAATATGTAGATGAAGAATTATGGGATTGTGTAGTGCAATAGCTAGAGAGAAGTAGAGGTAAAGACTTCAAATGGGTGTCTAGAAATTTAGGGCTTTTGGAGAGAAAATCTTTTCTAAATGAAAGCCTTTTGAAAACTTGTAAATCTTTTGGAAATCTCTTGTAAAAATGTTCTTAATAGATGTCTTATCATGTTGAAGTGACCTCCTATTTATAGGGGTCAAAAACAGCTCCAGAGATCCGTTGGGATCAAATCCCAAAAGAAAAACTGTCAGAAAATATAGCTGTTGGAGTCTGTCAGAAGTTCTGACAGCAGCCGGTCGACCGGGCCAGTCGACCGCCAACGGTCAAAAATCCGATCGTTGGGGATCAGCGGTCGACCGCCCGGTCGACCCAATCTACCCGAGAGCACTGCAGAGTGCTCGGTCGACCAGGGCGGTCAACTGACACGCACATGCACAGTTTTGTGCGCGTCGGTCGACCGGGACGGTCGACCGGTTTCTGTCAGTTCTGAAAAATCAGAACTTCCAGAAACCTGAAACCTGGGTTTTGGATTTTTGTCTTTTGAATGTTTTGGACCTTGTAAAACATAGAGTATGAGCATATGTCATAACTCTATCATGTTAAAACATTTTGATAAATACCCTTTTGATAAAAGCTTGTTTTGTCCAAAAATTGTTTTTCCAAAACTTAAAGTTTCTAAAAATTTATTTCCAAAAATATGTTAACTTTAAATCTAGATTGGAAATAGAATTTGAAACTCTTTTTGAAGTCATGAACCAAAGTAAAGTGTGTGTGTAAGTGGTAATCCCATAACTCTACTTCTAACATCTAGGTTTTGACAAAATATCTAAAATAAAAATCAAAATACAAATCTTGGAATTTCTTCATAGTCTTGATCTTGACTTGGTCTTTTCTTTAAGATCTTGATTCCGAAGCTTCCTATTGTGCTTGGCTTGGGAATGCAAATCTTTTGGCGGCATCCAAACTTGTGAGTCTTGATTGTGGAGCCGTCAAATCAACCTGTTTAACCTGAAATTCTTTTAAACAAAACTTGTTAAATATATAACTAGATATGGTTTGTTATCATCAAAATATCCATCAAGATATAAGGCTAATGGCCTTTGGGCCAACATATTAGTCATTGTGATGTGCCTGTCATAATACATCAGTCGTTATGATAGAGCTCCATCGCCGAAGGCGATTACTTGCTGGTGCGCTTCAATTGGCGCCGATGATCTGGTTCCAAGTCGCCCAATTTTTAAGGGGGGTAAGAATTGATTTTTGAGATCCAATCCTCCCTCCTAATTGGGAACACGAGGAAGGAAGAGAGGGAACTCTTCAGTTAGGTGTGCTGGTGAATTTCTTCTCACCCCAAATCATGGACCTCTTCCTTAAAATACCAAGTGCATAAGTGTTGTTATCTTCTACTGGGGTGTTTTGTCGGAGTCCATCTGGTCGGAAGTGATCAAGTCGAACCTGTACACAGAAAAATAGAAGTTTAGAGATTGTAATAGATAGCGCGAGGTTCCTCAATTCTACCACTATAGCAAGTGGCTATGCGGGTCGTGATCCACAAAGAGGGACTGCAATGGAATCGTTAAGTACGTTCTTTCTAAGTTTTACTAGAATCGGTTAAAACATTTTTCTCAATTTTAAAATAAAAGAAGTGTTAAGTTTGAAGGAAAGTGGAATAGAAATAGAAGAAAAGATGGTCGATGTTTCTGAAACTGTTTTAAGTTAAAAAAGCTAAGTTAAAAGAGAAAGAAATGAAGAAAGTGTTGGTTTTAAAGTTGTATTTTAAACTAAGAAATTAAAGGAAAGAAATAAAAAATTACTTGCCTTTTTGATGGATTACTAACCTTGGATCATTGGCGAAGGCTTACCTTACTTCAAAGGCGATCAATGCATAACCCATAAGATTGAACTCAGTCCCCATCCACATTACATCATCAAGACGGATAAGTATGAAATGATACAGACACTTAAGAGGAGGAATCCATTATCATGAGCTATCGGTGGCACTCGTAAAGGCAAGGCAATTATGATGCTACTGTTCACTTGGATTAAATAATCAAGCACAAAGAAAGCAAAGTAAAAAGAAGAAGAGTAAAACAAAAATGTAACTTTGAATGAAATAGAGTAACAATAAAAGAAATAAGAAAACTTACATTTGGTGTCACTCTCAAAATAACATTCTTTTCTCTCTCATGAAACTTTTCTCTGATCTCAATTACATAAAGAAAATGAAAAATTCATAAAGAAAAATAAAAATCTAAATTAAACTACAAGCCTAAGCCTAATCTCAACTCTCTGCTGGAGTGGTGCCCTTTGCCTTCTGCGTATGATGGTATTTATAGGAGAAATGGAGAGGGGAGAGCGTGCTGGAGGATAACACCAAATCACTAGCCCAAAAGAAAAGATCTTCTGATAAGGTTGGAGATAAGGTTGGAGATACAGACAAAATTGCTTGCCCAACAGAAAAGATCTTCTGACAAGGTTGGAGATAAGGCTGGAGATAAGTATTTATTTATCCCTTGATCTTCAGTTAAATTGTGTCTTATCTCTTTAAATCTTTTGAATATATGTCTCAATCCTTTAGATGTCCCTTTGTATATTGATATGGTTGCGTTTGGACTTCTAGATTTGCCTCTATCCTCGTTTATCCTTATTGATTCTCCAAGCTAACCAAATAGATCCATATAAATCTGATGTAACTGGTATTTATTTGGTATTCTTCTCTTCATCCATTAATAATCACCCAACATAATTTATACATTAAGACAAATTAATTGCAGAGTTTATTACAAGATAAATGTAAGAATATATTAATAGATAATGGAATATACGTGTACAATCAGGACGTCGCTGCCTCACTCTTGGAGGGCTTCTTAGGGACTGTCGCGGTGAGCGGTGCTTGCTTGGCTGCCTTGGAAGCATGTGAGCTACTGGTGAGGTATATGGTCAGTTGCTCAGGAGCCATGGCGATTGATTGCTTCCAGGAGATCTCCTCAAATGAACAAATCTTTATTGTTCTTATATTGAGGATTTGGCCTTGGTGGTGGAATAAGTTTGGGTTGGCTGCTACAAAGTTAGGTTGGTAGGTGGAGGTCTCCGAATGAGGGATTCCTTAGCTAATGAAGTTAGGTTGGCAGTGACCTGATTAGGGATAAGCCTTTCGAACGATTGTTGCCCAACCAGGGATGAGCCAGAGAGAGTCTGAAAGATGCAGATGTTGTCGATCCCGAGTGAGGGAATCCCTCCTTGGACATATAATTATAGGTCTTCAGAGATAAGAGCTCGTAGGCTGGCTGCATGAGAGCCAGTGAGGAGGTTTCACGGTTCCTGAGAAGAATGTAGGAAGTGATTAAGAGCCGAAATGTAATTTTATTAAATAATTTTAATAAAATATATGAAAGTGTATTATGGGTAATTTCTTATGAAATTTATCCATGCACCAAAATTATGAAGACGAGTTAACAAATCTTAGAAAAATCAACACAAACACAGAAATTTATGTGAAAAACTCGAAAGGGAAAATCGCGAAGAGGGAGAGAAAGATTTCACTATAATAATGGTGATTACAATGTGTTGGCCAAGGTTACAATCACCCGTCTTTAGTGTGTTTTGATGATTACAAAACATATTAGTTATTTGTACTAATATCATTTGTTGTTTAAGTGTGTTTCAGGTTTTCTATTTTGCATAGGTGTTTTCTTCCCTAAAGGAAGGTGACTTGGACTCAAGATAACTCAAATTGGGCTCAAGATGCAAAATTGAAGATCAAGTGGAGAAAGCCCCTCTTGAAGCCTTGAAGTCCTTAGAACTTCGTAAGAATAGAATGTTAAAGATTGAGTATATGATATTTGGCTCTAGGATGCACACACACATTTTTCCTTACAAAATTCTATGTTTTAAAAATGTTTGTTTCTAAGTTTTATGCCTAAGTTTATATATACATGTATCCAAACTTGTTACAAATTGAATATCTTGTTTAAAACATGTGTATAGACTATTTTTGCATAATACTTAGTTATAAGTATCTCAAAATATTTTTTCACAAAAATTCCAAACTTCAAATTCCTGCCAGTTTTTTCCCTGTTTCAGGTTGACCGGCAGACCGCCCGGTCGACCGGCGCTTGTGTCAGGACGTGCACGTTTGTGCACGTCTGTCGGTCGACCGGCCCGGTCGACCGACTGTAAGCAGGCCACTCTCGGTTTGTTTCGGTCGACCGCCCGGTCGACCGCACTAAGGAAACTGTGTTTCCTTTGAGGAGACGGTCGACTGGACGGTCGACCGGAGCCCAACGGCTCTTTGCCAGCAAGGCGACGGTCGACCGGACCGGTCGACCGCCAAGCCTGCTGCTGGCCAACGGCTCTTTCCTCTTTGAGCAAGTCTGAAAATCTGTTTTTTTCTGTCTTCTTTATCAGAGTTTTAGAGAGTTGTTGGGGGCCTTTTGCAGGTCAAATTAGGTGAAAAGAAAAGAGTTTTAACCTATTCTCTCCTTATAAATAGAGGGCAATAGGTCCTTGTTATTCACTTAGAAAAATCCTTGGTTTTCATTGTTTTCAAGAGAAAGAGAAAAATTGTTTCAAAGCTTTCATTTCCAACTCTTTTAAAGTTTGTTTTTCAGTTGTGTTTGATTACCAATATCACTCTACAACTGAAGTTTTCTCACCACACTTCATAGAGCCAAAAGTCCTTTACTCATACTATAGAGAAGTTGTAAAAAGAGTGAGAGTGTTGTAAAAGAGTTTGAGAAAGAGTTTTGTGATCTTGAGGAGATCACTATTGTTCTTGTGATCCTTGTTCTTGTGGAGACAACTCCTAGGTGGAGTTCTTTGTAAGTTGTGAAGCTAAGGGCTTGGGGTCTTCGGTAGACCAAACTTGTACGGCATCCTCGGTGGATAGTGGAAACCCTTCACGGAGGTGAAGGCGGGGACTAGAGCGGTGGCTCGAACCTCGAAACAAATCATTTGTGTTTGCGATTGCCTTGCATCATCTTGCTTTACATTTCTCTTGCTTTATATTGTCTTCAATTATTAGCTTGAGAACTAACCCTTTTCTTTGTGCAATCTTCTCTTGTTTGTTTTACTTGTGTTGTTGATTGTGTGTATTTCATCATAGCATTTCATTTTTTACTTGTTCGATCATATCTCATACAACACGGTTGCATTGCGCACCTCTGACCCATTTTTAAGGGGAATTGGGAGGAAGGAGTTCAGAACCTCTCACGGGGTATTCGGCTCTTAGTCGTGTTTTGAGAGATCGTTGCATCACTCATTCTATTAAGTTTAAAAAGATCATTAGATTAGCAATTACACCTATTCACCCCCCCCTCTAGGTGTATTTCAATTGGTATCAGAGCTTGGTTACTAGGCTCTTGGCTTAACAACCCTAGAAAGATCCTAATATTGCTAATCATTTCATTCATTCTCACTTAGTAAAGATGGCCGATGGCATTAAGACACCCCCTAAGTTTGATGGACTTAACTTTCCCATATGGAAGGTTAAGATGACCGTTTTCTTGCAATCTCTAGGTAGTCGAGTTGCAAAGGCCGTGACCAAACCCTTTAGTGCACCCCCGGTGATGAATCCACTTGGTCCGAAATAGAGACCAAAGAATTTGATGCCAATGCTAGGGCTCACTATGCACTACTTCAAGCCCTTAATGATGATGACATAGCTAGAGTTATTCATTGCAAGTCCGCATATGAAATTTGGACACATTTACTAGTCATACATGAAGGGACCTCACAAGTGAAGAGGGCTAAGATTGACCTTCTTCGGTCCCAATATGAGAATTTTTGCATGCAAGAAAATGAAACCATAGATGATATGGTTACAAGATTTACAAAGATTACTAATGGACTTTCTTCTCTAGGTGATGCTATTGATAACGATCAAAGAGTAAGAAAGATCATCCGGGCTCTTCCTCCTTCATAGGAAGTAAAAGCAACAACCTTGAAGGAACTCAA
This sequence comes from Agave tequilana, assembly GCA_038442645.1. NCBI lineage: Eukaryota > Viridiplantae > Streptophyta > Magnoliopsida > Asparagales > Asparagaceae > Agave > Agave tequilana. The sequence goes on along the minus strand of JAVJIF010010429.1, from coordinate 27,509 downwards.
TGACAAGGAGGAGATGGAGTTAATTGGTCTCATTGGGAACCTCAAAACCCATGAGATGGAGAGGAAAGTGAGGGAGGACATGGCTCCTTCCAAGAAGAAGACTATAGCCTTCAAAAGCCAATCCACACACTCCGACGAAGACGATGAAGAAGAAGATGACGAAGAGCTCTCACTTCTTGTCAAGAATGTCCGGAGGATGTACAACAAGGCGAACTTCCAAGGTAGAAGGAGATGGCAAGGAGGCAAAGAAGAAAGAAAGATCATATGCTTCAATTGCCAAAGACCGGGACACATAGTGGCGGAGTGTCCGGATAAAGTGAAGCCCTCCACCTCAAAGAAGCCTCATAAGAAGAAGGCAATGAAAGCTACATGAGATTCCGAGAGCGAATCCGAGGAGGAGATTGATACCGCCAACATGTGCTTCATGGCAAATGAAAGCACAAGCAAGGTAACCCCTTCCACTTCTCCTAATGATGAACTTTCTATGGATGAGTTAGGAGAAGCTTTTGTAGAATTATCTCATAACTATGACTTCTTAAAGAAAAATATTTAAAAATGAAAAAGGAAAATGAATCTCTTAGTCTTCAAGTTGTAAATCTTTCTAAAGAAAATAATGACTTGCATTCTACTTTGGTTTCCACTAAAAATGAATTTGATAAATATAAGACTTCTTGTAAAGGCAAGTCCCCATTTGTTGATGCTAATGAGATTACCATGCTTAAGGAAAGAATAGATTCTTTAGGTATTGTTTTGAAAAAGTGTAGTGAGTTTGATAAGAAGAAGATAGAGGCCATGTTTCCTAAGAAACAAGCCCCTAAGAAAAATGTTCATCATGCTTATGCTCATGTTCATACCACACAACCTTTACATCGTGGCAAACCCCCAAAGCATGCTCACACTTCACACACTCATCATGCATTCATGTATGGAAGAGTGTTCTCATGTTCACATTGTGGGCGGAAGGGACACTTAGCCAATTTTTGCTATGATAGACTAAGTGCATCTTTTCATAATGTTTGGGTTCGAAACACTAACTTTCAAGGACCAAAGAAAGTTTGGGTACCAAAGTCAACAACTTTGTTAAATGATATAGGTACCTTCCAAAGCCCAACGACGTAGAGGATTGTGGTATCTTGATAGTGGTTGCTCAAGGCACATGACTTGGGATATCAACAACTTTGCAACCCTATCAAGATACCATGAAGGTGGCACCGTCACCTTCGGAGATGACGCCAAGGGTAAAATCATCGGTATTGGTAATGTAAAACTTGGCACATCCCCTTTAATTGAGAATGTAGTTTTAGTTGACGGCCTCAAGCATAATCTCTTGAGTGTTAGTCAATTATGTGATAAAGGTTTTGATGTAGTTTTTGATAATGTTGTTTGTAAAGTAATTGATAGAATTTCTAATGCTTGTGTGTTTTCCGGTTTTCGTGAAAGTAATGTTTATATGATAGATATGTTAAATATGTCTTGTAATATAACATGTTTAAAAGCCCTCGATGACGACTCTTGGTTGTGGCATAGAAGATTAGGCCACATTTCTTTTGACCATATATCTAAGCTTAACACAAAGGAAATGGTGAAAGGTATTCCTTGTTTGAATTTTGAAAAAGACCGAGTTTGTGACGCATGTCAATTTGGGAAACAAACTAAGTCTTCTTTCAAGTCAATTAAGGATATCATGACATCACGTCCTTTGGAGTTAATCCACATGGATTTATTTGGCCCTACACAAACAAAAGTCTAAGTGGGAATAGATTTGCATTTGTTTTAGTTGATGATTTTTCACGTTTTACTTGGGTTTTCTTTCTTGAGCATAAAAATCAAGCATTTTCGTATTTCCAAACTTTTAAGAAAAGAGTTGAAAAAGAAAAAGATGTTTCGATTTTAAGAATAAGAAGTGATAGAGGAGGTGAATTCATTAACCAACCCTTTACCACTTTTTGTGAAGAACATGGAATAAAGCATGAACTATCTTGTCCTAGAACTCCACAACAAAATGGAGTAGTTGAACGGAAAAATCGAACTTTGCAAGAGATGGCTAGGACAATGCTTAGTGAATACGGTCTACCACATTATTTGTGGGCCGAGGCCGTTAATACATCATGCTATATATCAAATCGTGTTTTCTTGTGTAAAAATACTACAAAAACCTCTTTTGAAATGTACTTTTCTAGAAAACCAAATGTTTCATATTTCAAGGTTTTTGGATGCAAATGTTTTGTTTTAAATACAAAAGATAATTTAGGAAAATTTGATCCTAAATCTTATGAGGCTATATTTGTGGGTTATTCTAGTACTAGTAAGGCTTATAGAGTCTTCAATAGGTCATCATTGACTATTGAGGAATCTATACATGTTAAGTTTGAGGAATCTAACTTGTTTGTTAAGAATGTTGTAGAAATAGATGCTTTGCATGAAGGCTTGGAGAAAGTGACCTTGGAGAATACACCTACTATGGGAGACAAGCCAAAGGATGATGAAGGAAGTGAAGCTAAAATACAAGAGGCTCAAGGAAATGAAGATCAAACAAATGGAGAAGAGCCCACTCAACAACTTCCAAAGGATTGGAGATACAATCCACATCATCCCAAGGACCTCGTCATAGGTGATGTATCAAAAGGGGTAACAACTCGCTCTAAACTTCATGACTATTGTGGACATTATGCATTTATTTCTCATGTTGAACCCAAGAACGTCCTCGAAGCCGAGGCCGATTCATATTGGTTGCTAGCTATGCAAGAGGAACTCAATCAATTTGAGCGCAACCAAGTTTGGCACCTTGTTCCTAGGCCCCACGATAGACCAACAATTGGTACTAAGTGGATCTTTAAGAACAAGTTGGATGAATCGGGTAACGTTGTTAGGAATAAAGCTAGGTTAGTTGTCCAAGGTTACACTCAAATCGAAGGAATCGATTTTGAAGAAACCTTTGCACCCGCAGCACGGCTTGAAGCCATACGGATGACACTAGCATTTGCCTCATATAAAGATTTTAAATTGTTTCAAATGGATGTTAAAAGTGCTTTTCTAAATGGTTTTATTGAAGAGGAAGTGTATGTTGAACAACCCCCGGGTTTGTTGATCCTACACATCCGGATTTTGTTTTTAAATTAGATAAAGCTCTTTATGGTTTAAAACAAGCCCCTAGGGCTTGGTATGAAAGACTTTCTTCATTTTTGATTTCAAATGGTTTTAAGAAAGGTAAAATTGATGCAACCTTGTTTACAAAACATGTAGAAAATGATATTCTTATTGTGCAAATTTATGTAGATGATATTATTTTTGGTTCTACTAATGAATCTCTTTGCCAAGCTTTTGAATCATGCATGAAGGATGAATTCGAAATGTCTATGATGGGGGAACTCAACTATTTCCTTGGACTCCAAATCAAGCAAAGGAAGGATGGGATCTTCATCAATCAAGCCAAGTACACAAAGGAACTAATCAAGAGGTTCGGGCTTGAAGAATCTAAAGTAAGCAAAACTCCCATGGCAACAACTACAAAGCTTGACAAGGATGAACAAGGTAAAAGTGTAGACATTAAAAATTATCGTAGCATGATAGGTAGCTTGCTTTATTTGACGGCTAGTAGGCCGGATATTATGTTTTCCGTTTGTCTTTGTGCACGTTTTCAATCTTGTCCTAAAGAATCTCACATAATTGCGGTTAAACGCATAATTAGATACCTTAAGGGCACTATTGAAATGGGTTTGTGGTATCCGAAAACCGGCCAATTTTCAATGACGAGTTTTTTCGGATGCCGACTATGCGGGTTGTAGGGTAGATAGGAAGAGCACAAGTGGAACATGTCAATTCTTAGGTAATTGTCTTGTATCTTGGTCTTCCAAAAAGTAAAATTCGGTAGCCCTTTCAACCGCCGAGGCGGAGTATGTTGCAGCCGGAGCTTGTTGTGCACAAGTTCTTTGGATGAAACATACTCTCCTTGACTATGATTTACACTTTGATCATGTTAAAATATTTTGTGATAATACTAGTACTATTCACATGACAAAGAATGCAAATCAACATAGTAAAACCAAACACATTGATATTAGGTATCACTTTCTTAGAGATCATTATGAGAAAGGTGATATTGATATTGATTATGTTTCTACCGATTTTCAACTTGCCGATATTTTTACTAAACCTCTAGATTATGCTAGATTTTCATTTATTTGTGGTGAGTTGAATGTTTGTATGATAGATTCTTAAAAAATTTCTATTTTGGTGTTTTGCTTGTTTTGATTTTAACCCTTTTTGATGTATGACAAAAAGGGGGAGAAAAAGAAATAAGTTTGCTTATAATTTGAGTTTTGTTTATTTACTTGAGTTTTGGGAGAAAAAGATTAAAACTATAAGTTTAAGAGAAAAAGTATAAGTTTAATTGGTATATAAGATTAAGTTTGATTTCAATTGGTATTTAAGTTTTTGACAAAAATATTGTGTTTTCAATGTTTTCAATGCTTCATGTATCTCACTCATAGTTATTTTTTACATAGCATTGTTTGAGGGGGAGCTTTCCAAGCTCTTCTTCCTTTATTTGTTTAAATAACTTATATGTTTTGTCATCATCAAAAAGGGGGAGATTGTTGGCCCAAGGTTACAATCACCCGTCTTTAGTGTGTTTTGATGATTACAAAACATATTAGTTATTTGTACTAATATCATTTGTTGTTTAAGTGTGTTTCAGGTTTTCTATTTTGCATAGGTGTTTTCTTCCCTAAAGGAAGGTGACTTGAACTCAAGATAACTCAAATTGGGCTCAAGATGCAAAATTGAAGATCAAGTGGAGAAAGCCCCTCTTGAAGCCTTGAAGTCCTTAGAACTTTGTAAGAATAGAATGTTAAAAATTGAGTATATGATATTTGGCTCTAGGATACACACACACATTTTTCCTTACAAAATTCTATGTTTTAAAAATGTTTGTTTCTAAGTTTTATGCCTAAGTTTATATATACATGTATCCAAACTTGTTACAAATTGAATATCTTGTTTAAAACATGTGTATAGACTATTTTTGCATAATACTTAGTTATAAGTATCTCAAAATTTTTTTTCACAAAAATTCCAAACTTCAAATTCCTGCCAGTTTTTTCCCTGTTTCAGGTTGACCGGCCGACCGCCCGGTCGACGGCGCCTGTGTCAGGACGTGCACGTTTGTGCACGTCTGTCGGTCGACCGGCCCGGTCGACCGACTGTAAGCAGGCCACTCTCGGTTTGTTTCGGTCGACCGCCCGGTCGACCGCACTAAGGAAACTGTGTTTCCTTTGAGGAGACGGTCGACCGGACGGTCGACCGGAGCCCAACGGCTCTTTGCCAGCAAGGCGACGGTCGACCGGACCGGTCGACCGCCAAGCCTGCTGCTGGCCAACGGCTCTTTCCTCTTTGGGCAAGTCTGAAAATCTGTTTTTTCTGTCTTCTTTATCAGAGTTTTAGAGAGTTGTTGGGGGCCTTTTGCAGGTCAAATTAGGTGAAAAGAAAAGAGTTTTAACCTATTCTCTCCTTATAAATAGAGGGCAATAGGTCCTTGTTATTCACTTAGAAAAATCCTTGGTTTTCATTGTTTTCAAGAGAAAGAGAAAAATTGTTTCAAAGCTTTTATTTCCAACTCTTTTAAAGTTTGTTTTTCAGTTGTGTTTGATTGCCAATATCACTCTACAACTGAAGTTTTCTCACCACACTTCATAGAGCCAAAAGTCCTTTACTCATACTATAGAGAAGTTGTAAAAAGAGTGAGAGTGTTGTAAAAGAGTTTGAGAAAGAGTTTTGTGATCTTGAGGAGATCACTATTGTTCTTGTGATCCTTATTCTTGTGGAGACAACTCCTAGGTGGAGTTCTTTGTAAGTTGTGAAGCTAAGGGCTTGGGGTCTTCGGTAGACCAAACTTGTACGGCATCCTCGGTGGATAGTGGAAACCCTTCACGGAGGTGAAGGCGGGGACTAGAGCGGTGGCTCGAACCTCGAAACAAATCATTTGTGTTTGCGATTGCCTTGCGTCATCTTGCTTTACATTTCTCTTGCTTTATATTGTCTTCAATTATTAGCTTGAGAACTAACCCTTTTCTTTGTGCAATCTTCTCTTGTTTGTTTTACTTGTGTTGTTGATTGTGTGTATTTCATCATAGCATTTCATTCTTTACTTGTTCGATCATATCTCATACAACACGGTTGCATTGCGCACCTCTAACCCATTTTTAAGGGGAATTGGGAGGAAGGAGTTCAGAACCTCTCACGGGGTATTCGGCTCTTAGTCGTGTTTTGAGAGATCGTTGCATCACTCATTCTATTAAGTTTAAAAAGATCATTAGATTAGCAATTACACCTATTCACCCCCCCTCTAGGTGTATTTCACAATGGTGATTCTCTAGTGTGCTAGGATTTCTAGGTTTAATTGATCGACCTCTTTCATGTTGGAAGGGTTATACTATTTATACAAGTAGTGTCAGTTGGATAAAGCTGCAGAGTCCAGCTTTGTTCAAACATTTAATCGCTTATCTCAGAGGCGGTTAGAGCCAAATATCCAGGTTTAAATTGGTTGGGTGAGAGTTCATCTTTATCTAGTAGTCTACGTCCCATTGTTGATGTGGTTGATCTGTTCCCGAGTTGTAACTACTGAGTTTGAATGAAGATTTAGGTTAGAGATAGGGATTTCTCATAGCTGATTTTATCTCCTCCTTCTAACTACCTGAATTGCTCGGAGTTTGAATGAAATGAGGTTTCCCACTCGGAGGTTCTGGAAGCAGCCACATGTCGCGCGCCTGTTTGATGCTAGATGGACATGTGGTATGATCTTGAGATGGTCGGATACTGACTACTAAAAAGTGATATGAGATACATGGAGTATTATTTGCTAGAAGAACTTCCCTATTCTTGTTTGTAGGATTAGTGTTATTCAAGCGCTTCGTACTGAGTGACCATATATAACGTTTGAGTCAGAGATGGAGCTCCCTGCGGTCTTTCTGTTTCGGACGTGGCTGATGGTGTAAGGGCATATTCTCAAGATATCCTTATTAGTCAAGGTCCTACTGAGAAATCTGGTGTCCTTTGCAATCATGAAAAGAGCAGTAGTCTTTTCTCCTGGATGGGAATGAAAGTAAGCAAGAGGGGGTGAATAGGTGAAATGCTAGTCTAATGCAAAAATGCAATAATTAAAATAATAATAAAAGTGATCAACTCAAAAAATAAGAAATGAAGCCGATTCCTAATTAAGGGCTCTAAAACGTCTCCTCTTAATTCCTCTTGATTAAGAGTTGACGGGCACAATTGCCTTCTTACTTGAATGAGAAAGACCGACAAGTATAAATAATGCAGCAATATTAGGCAAGAAAAATAAAAAACAATGAAAGCAATAAAATAACTATGAGCAAGAGAGCATGAGCAAGAGAAAGAAATGATAATCGCAAACACAAATAATTTATTTCGAGATTCGAACAACTCGCTCTATGTCCTCGCCTTCACTGCGTGAAGGATTTTCACTATCCATTTAGGATTTTCACAAAGGAACCATAACAATAACGGTCTACACAAGACCCGGAGCTACAATTCCAACTCTCAATCCTCTACACAAGAGGTAGCACAAAGCAAATGAAGTTTATAAGCTCTTGGTGACTACAAAGATCACAAATTCTCTCTTTACAACTTCGTAAAGTATAGAATGGAAAAATAGAGCTCAAGAAGTTTATTTGAGAGAAAATTTAGTTGAAAAGAATGATCTTGAAAGCTTAAAACTTATAAAAATTGATTGAAAGCTCTTGAAACTTGAAAACTTGATTTTTCTTGTGAAACTTGTTTTCTCTTGATAAAAACTTGCTATAAAATCCTCTATAAATGACCCATATATTAAGGTAATAGGTAAATGTCATTAGAGGGTAAAACTGGGCTTAAGATAAGTGATTAGATTCTAAAATAGCAAATATATCCGTTGGGAAAAGTTAGAAAATAAACATATTCAAAAACTAGTCATTATTGTAGAGAGACAGGTCAACGGTTGACCGGTCGGTCGATCGGCAGCAAAAAATAGCCGACCGATCGGTCAAGCGAGCCATAAACATAGAGTAGGGAAAGTTTTGCCACTACAATCAGTCGCAAACCAAAAATAAAGAGCACTCAAGGTTTGGCGGTTGACCAGTCGGTTGACTGACAAAGTGCACAGACATGTTCATGTCCGCGTGCACATACGGTCGACCGCTCGGTCGACCGACAGCTGTGCAGAGACTTCTGCACCCAGGGCAGTTGACCGGGCGGTCAATCAGGCAATCGACTGACCCAAAAAACAATATAAAGATATTTTTAAAAATGTTAACTGATTTATAAATATACTATATATATCTACTAAAATAGTTTTGGCTATATTTAAATTATGAAATACATGTGTTTGTATAGACACAAAAATGTAACAAAAAATATTGAATATGTGAAACAAGTTTATGAAAGTCATCTAGAGGGGGGTGAATATTGATAATGCTAATCTAATGCGGAATGTAATATTTAAGCAAAACGACAAAATGATCAACTCAAACCAAGAAGTGAAGCTGAATTCCCAATCAAGGGCTTTATAACTTTTCTTCTTAATTTCTCTAGATAAGAGTTGAAGTGCACAATTGCCTTTTTGCTTATATGAAGAAAAACTCAAAGTTCAACAATTAATAGCAATATAGTAACATAAATGCAATATGATAGCAAGATTAAGAATAGCAAGAAAGAGCATAAGTAGAATAATGAAAATAGAAGCAAGAGTAAAAGACAAGACAATCGTAAATACAAGTTAGTTGTTTTGAAGTTTGAGCAACTTGCTCTACGTCCCCGCCTTCACTTCTTGAAGGATTTCACTATCTACTAAGAATCATCACAAAGGTACCACAACTATAAGGTTTGCACAAGACCCAAAGTACACAACTCTAACCTTCAATTCTTTACAGCTTTTGGGGTACTTTCTCCTCCCTTACTTTTCTTTTCATCTCATGGGTTTTTAAGTTCCCAATGAGACAAATAAGCTTCATCTTTTTTCCTTGTCATTTAGCTCCTTCAATATTGTTGTCTTGACTTCCCATGAAGTTAGAAGAGCCCGGATGACCTTCCTCACCTTTTGGCCATTGCTGATTTCATCATCTAAGGAAGCAAGATCATTTGTGATTTTAGTAAATTTGGTGACAATGTCATCAATAGAATTATTTTCATTCACAGAAAAATTCTTATATTGGAAACGTAAGAGATCTTTTTTTAGCTCTCTTAACTTGTGATGTGTCTTCATGCGTAACAACCAAATGTGACCAAATCTCATGGGCAGATTTGCAATCAATAACCCTAGCAATAACATCATCATTTAATGCTTGAAGTAAGGTATAGTGTGCCTTAACGTTAGCATCAAACTCCTTGGTGGCAATACCGGACTAAGTGCCCTTATCATCATCGGATACATTAAATGGTTTGTGTTGGCCCAAAGGCCATTAGCCCAATATCCCGATGAATATTTTGAAGATAACAAACCATATTTAGTTATGTATTTAACAATTTTTGTTTAAAAGGATTTCAGGTTAAAACAGGTTGATTTGACGGCTCCACAATCAAAACTCACAAGTTTGGATGCCGCTAAAGATTTGCATTCCCAAGCTAAGCACATTAGAAAGCCTTGGGAACAAGACTTTGAAGAAAAGACCAAGTCAAGATCAAGATAATACCAAGATTTATATTTTTACTTTTCTTTTAGATATTTGTCAAAACCTAGATGTTAGAAGTAGAGTTATGGGATTATCACTTTCACACACTTTTTAGTTTTGTTCATGGCTTCAAAAAGAATTTCAACTTCTATTTCCAACTTAGTTCTAGAGTTAACATTTTTGGAAATTAGTTTTAGAAAGTTTAAAGTTTTGGAAAACAAGGTTTTATTAAAGAGGATCTTTATCAAAATGTTTTAACATGTTAGAGTAGTGACTTATGATCATACTCCTATTTTTACAAGGTTCAAAACCTTAATCCAAAACATCAAACCCAAAATTCCAGGTTCTGGTTTCTGCAGAGTCTGATTTTTCAGATCTGACAGAAGCCGGTCGACCGTCCGGGTCGACCGACGTGCACCACTGTGCATGTGTGCACGTCGGCCGACCGCTCTGGTCGACCGGGCACTTTACGGTGCTCTCTGTTTGTTTGGGTCGACCGGGCGGTCGACCGATGTCCCCCAAATGGTCAGAAATATGACCGTTGGCGGTCGACCGTCCCGGTCGACCGGAAGTTGTCAGAAATTCTGACAGACTCCAACAGCTATATTTTTCTGATAGATTTTGTTGGGATCTCACCCCAACGAATTTCTCTAGCTGTCTTACCCTGTTTTTCATTCCCTATAAATAGGGGGTCACTTCAACATGATAAGACAACAATTTTTACAACATTTGACAAGTGATTTTTCAAGTCTTCATTTTAGAAAAAGATTTCCAAAGCCAAAATTTCCAAACACCCTCTTGAAGCTATACCTCTACTTCACTCTAGTTTTTGCACTACACAATCCCAAATTCTACTTCTACATATTGGTTATAGGATTGTGCTAAGCGAGCGTTTTGTGATCAAGTGTGATCAACCTTCTTCTTGAGCGAAGTTGTAGAGGCATCGGCCTCAAGCGAGCTAGTGTGCTCCGGTGGTGTTGCGGCATCACGAGAGATAGGACAAGTGTGTCCTTGTATTGGCGATCCAGTGGGATCAACAATAGTGAAAATCCTTCAAGTGTGAAGGCGGGGACGTAGAGCGTGGCTCGAACCTCGGAAACATATACTCGTGTTTGCGTTTGCTCGAATTTTCTCTAAACTCAAACTCCTTTATTTCTTGCACTACTTATTGTGTTTATTATTGCTAGTCTTTTAATTTGAGAAATTTGTTAAGTAGAATTTTTAATTCCGCATTATTGTCATATTTCATATAGCCATCACCTATTCACCCCCCTCTAGGTGATTTCAGTTTGGTCACCTTCTTTTCAATTCGACTTCCTAGATATTGCAAAAATACGATCATCTTAAGGTCATCAAACTTGAGAGGGGACTTGATGCTATCGGCCATGAATGCAAGTGTGTATGACAAACAAGTAATGCAAATGAGCGATTAATAAGAGGATCTATCTAAGGTGTTTAAACCAAAATCTAGAGTCCAATGCTCAAATACCAATTGAAAAGTCATCTAGAGGGGGTTAAGTGATAATGCTAATCTAATGTGGAATGTAACAATTTAAGCAAACAAATAAAACGGTCAACTCAAAATAAGAAGTGAATCCGGATTCCCAATCAAGGGCTCTAAACTCTCCTCTTAATTCCTCTAGATAAGAATTGAGGTGCACAATTACTTGGGAGGGGAATTGATGCTATTGGCCATGAATACTAGTGTGTATGATAAACAAGTAATGCAAATAAGTGATTAACAAGAGGATCTTTCTAAGGTAGTTAGATCAAAATCTAGAGTTCAAGGCTCTAATACCAATTGAAAATCACTTAGAGGGGGGTTGAATAGGTGATAATGCTGGTCTAACACGGAATGTAATAATTTAAGCAAGCAAACAAAACAGTTAACTTAAAACAAGAAGTGTATCCGGATTCTCAATCAGAGGCTCTAGAACTCTCCTAATTCCTCTAGATAAGAGTTGTTGTAACGACCGTGATAACTGGCGCTTTATTATTGGGATTGCATGCAAGGAAATCTGTCTCCTTCCATAACTACCCTGGAGGGCGTTACATGTTACGAACGTGAGGGAATATTAGGCTGCTCAACTGTAGATGGACATCAGAGATGATCTGTTATCGTAGTTGCCTTGTATGAAATTGAAGTCTCCAAAACAGAGGAAGCTCCGAAATGACTAGAGCATCAGAACTACCGAGAGTATATTCGGGGCGAAGCGTGCCTTCAGTGCGGGCCGAACAAGCTAGGTGAGAATATATAGTGACAGAATCTCCTATTTGCCTGGACACGTGATGTCATCCTGTGAGGGTTTTGACCACTGCAACTTATAAGCTAGAAAAATCTGGTCAAGTTCCATGTGATTTTCGATGGAAATTGGCAAAATTTTAAAGAAATATTATTTGATTTGGATAATTCAATGCTATATATATAATCCATATTCGAATCTGATAAATCAGCAGGTTGAATCCTCAAACTCAATACTGTATATTCCTTAGTGGGTTTGGACCAGCTGATTTATAATGGGTCCTCTTAACCCGAATTGGACACATTGCAGTTTGCCACCGCTAAGAATGGGTTGACACTTGAGAGAGAGTTTTTGGTAAAGACGGGTCGGATTCAATAAATTACTCAACCCGGTTGCCTTGGGGAAGAGGCGGGAAAGGAGACGTGACAGGCAGCACGTGTGCACCACTGCTCCTCTTCCGTCGCTTCCCTCCCCATTTCGCGTCCTCCCGAAAACACAAAAAACTTCTCTGCTTCCCCCTCTAATTCCCCCCCTCTGTTTCTCTTCTCCTCTCTTCCGTCGTTATTCCTCCAACGTTGCAGTGCTCTGTGCCGTCAGCCTCAGTGATCGAGAAAATCATCAAAGGATCAGCTCTCTCCTTTCTTATTGGTAACTCTCAAAATCACAAAACAACCCCCTCCCCCCTACTGATTCACTGCTCTCACACATCTCTTTGCCTAAAAGAAATGTATTCTCATGTTTCTATTTTGATGTAATAGCGGAAATATTGTCGAAACAGTAAGCTATTTCACGATCCATTAATTTTAGTGATGTTTTCTTTCTACTTTCATACAATTGTGAATCTTCTTTATCTTAAAAATGTTATCTTGTTTCTTTTTCTGAAATTGAAGTATTGTTCAATATTTTTTCCCAGTTGGGCAAGAAAATCGATCACTGGCAATTTTGTTGTGCCCTCGAGTTGAGAATAGCTCCCCATATTTTCTCTCTATAGATTATCAAAATGGACGAGCGAAGCGAGGGGTTTTCTACTGCGACTTTGGTATAAAATTTGTCTTTCCGTCTTCACCTTCACCGAGAGAGAGCGAGAGGGAGACGGAGCCGCCCGCCGCTCCAACGCCTTCGTCGCTCCTTCACAGCCCAGATGATCACCGCCCTGTCTCGAATCTCTCACTCCCTCTGATCTCTCTCACTTCTTTCTCCTACCCCTTCCTCTTCCTCCTCCTCCTTCCAGCGGCCCCGCCCTCCTCCTTCCGCTCGGTCAGTTTCCACCGTCGAGCGGAATACTAGCTATATAGTTTAGGAGAACTTTAGAGGGTTGCTCCTTGTTTGTACTAGCTTAATCTATACTTGATCCTTGAGGTAGGGTTTTTTTTTTCCCTTGCTGACTGGCTCTGGGGTATAGGCAATCCTTTTCTTATTCATAGTTTGTTGGTAAGAATTATTTGTCAGGCTGTGATGGTTGACAGCACTGTTCATAAAAGTTAGCCTTTTTCTTTTCACTGGCCCTTGTACCCCATCCATGGCTAGTAGCCTAGTAGTAGTCTATGAAGATGCAATGTTTTTTGTTTTTTTGTTTTTTTTTTTTTTGCATATGTACCCTCCAAAGCTTAACTTTTTTTTTATTTACCCCTCAAATATCTCTTTTTGCATGTATACCCTTCTAATTCTAAAGAGTTTGTAGGTATACCCTTACGTGCAAATTTTCTCATTATGACAAAAGTACCTTAATATATACACATGCAAATTCAAAATTTGCATAGATACTCTTAAAAAACATTATTCTTTTATATAAATCTTAGGAAAAATTTAAGTTGCAAATAAACTTTATACATTTTGTATTGCATTTCTATTTAAAAAAATTATATTTGTAAAGAAATAATAGGTAGTATAAAAAATAAAAGATGTAGTTGTGCATATCATTTTTATTAGAACTTGGAAACTTGCATATCCCCTATCATATTCATCCTTAATATATTATTTATTTATTGTGATATTGTAGAGAATACATGTCTCCAAAAATATAGTATTTATCTTAAAGTATTATTATCTATAAAACTATGTTATTAATATGAAAAATTATGAAGTATTAAAAAATCAATTTCGCAAGGGTATACATGCAACAAGTATTTTTGTCATATTGAACAAAATTGTGAGTGTAGGGGTATACTTGCAATCACTTTAGTATTAGAAGGGTATACACGCAAATAGATATTTGAGGGGTAAATTAGCAAAAAGGCGAGTTTTAGAGGGTATATATGTAAAAAATCCTTTTTTTTGCAATTACTAATTTTCTTTTATGAAAGTAATGAGGCTCTGTTTTGTTTCCCCATAGCAATCTTATTTTTGGTATATGTTGTCTTCAAGCTCCACAGTTTACAATCCTTTCATTTTCAATGTCTGATTCATTCCTATGGGTTCTGGTTAGATGGTCAATCATTAAGGGACAATTATTTTATTATGTGACCCTTGCGTAAAGACCATGGTCCAAAATATCGGCCGATTCCATACGAATCGGCCGTATGCTTTTGAATCGACCGACCTTGATACAGAATCGAGTATTTAGAATCAGAGCTGGCCATCTAGGTCTCATATTGTATTGTATCTCGGCCAAATTGAATCGTAATGGCCAATATTTCTGTGTCAGTCGATACAAACTGATATGAGCCGATATTGGCTACAAAACTCTTTCTGGATGTAGGTTTTGGGTTCAGCTCTGTTATTGGCTGGGAAATTTAAAAAGAAAAAAAGAAAAAAAGGGAAAGAAAGAGAAACAAAGAAAATAAATGGAAAAAGAAAGGAAATAGGGAAAGAAAGGAAAGAAGGAAAGAAATTTTAAAAAAGAAAGAAAGAAAAAAGGGGAAGGAAAAAGAAGGAAAGAAAAAAATGGAATGAGAAAGGAAACAAATTTGAAATGGAATAAGAATTGCAGGTTTAAAAAGGGAAAGGAAAAAAATAACTATAAAGTTTTGATTGAATTAATAATTATTTCCTTTTTTTTTTTTTGTTTTTAGCTTAAAAAAGAACTGCATTTAAGCTTCAAAAACTTGTTAAGACCTAACATTAACTTTCACAACTATTGTCCAAAAATAATTAATTTGTACAATCTCGATTGTTGCTGTCATTGTTTACTTCGAATCTTAAATGGCGTCTCGTTCTGATTTCGAGATTATGAACCATGATAGAGACACTATAGGGATGCATTGGACTCGGACACATTAGCAAAGGTTGGTGATAAGGGTGTATTCATGGAATTTAGACAGCACAATCAATCTTCATGGGTGCATATGTTTGTTTGCTTTTATAGTTTATACAAGCATTTATACAAGCATTTCATATATTCAGATCTTTGGACAAGTTAACATGTGTTGACCGTTAATGTGAATTAGATTCATGCATAATGTAGCAGTAGTAGTATATTTCTTTTAATTTGAGTATATTCAGTGCAACAAATTTTCTTTTCAATATTTTCTACAAGCCACTGCTCTCACCTATTGTCTAAGAAAGCCAGGAACCATCCTAGGTGGTGAATTCGGAGTTATTGCCTGATAGAACCATAAGCATCACCACTGGAAATCCCTTGTTGGGATCAGAATCTAAGTTTTGTGATTGAAGAATGTTCTTAAACTTCAAAAGATCTATCAAAACATGCCA
Organism: Agave tequilana; assembly: GCA_038442645.1. Classification (NCBI taxonomy): domain Eukaryota; kingdom Viridiplantae; phylum Streptophyta; class Magnoliopsida; order Asparagales; family Asparagaceae; genus Agave; species Agave tequilana. The sequence continues at coordinate 11,953 of JAVJIF010010429.1, read as the reverse complement.
AAAACCGGACAAAATCGTAGTTTGCAGGCTTTATCGTTTGAGTCTAAAATTAAAGCATGTTAAGCTGAACCTATATCCCCCCCCCCCCCCCCCCCCCAACCCCACCCCCAAAAAAAAAAAAAAGTTGACCCCATATGTGTTTTCTGATTCATCATTGTTAAGCTGAACCTATATTTAAACCATTAGAATATAAATGATTCCCTTTGGTATTCACAGATCATGTCCTAGTAAGCAATCTCCAAAAAATAGAAATCAAGATTCATGCACGTGCAGTGATGTATTTTCTTGCGATAATCAGTGCTCTGTAACAAATTCCTTCATTTTCCTATTTTTCACAAGACAAATAGTTTCCCTACTGCTTCAGAGAACGAGGTACCATCTTGATTGTTCAATTCAAACAAAGTATCTCACAGAACCTTATGCATTGTCACAGAATCCGTTGCATCTAAAAGTGAGGTTTCACAGTTGGAGAATCGACTCAGACTTCAAAATCTCTATCAAATCATGCTGCAAGCCAAGTTACAACAATCTTTACAAGCATGTAATAGAGTAAGATTTTATTGATTGCTACTTGGATCTATAATTAAACCAGGCTCAGTTGTCTCCAATTATAATTAGATTATTCTTCCTTCTAATTCATCGCTCCTGTTTCTATGTGATAACAGAGCAAGGAAATCATCATCCATTGGAGGACCCTTCATTGGACAACCATCCCCTTCTTCCCCCATGCAACCAAATGTTATACATATTGGGAATGGTCCCTAATTTACATTTCAGAAACTTTTTGCAATCTGTAAACGACATTATTTAAGCAACATCTGGTCAGATAAACTTTGATCATATATGTATCCATATCCATTGTTGGCCAGAGACGAGTATTCATATGCATATTCTAGTTAAAAGTACATATAGTGTTAACTATTTGATTCTGAATTTACTTACTAATATGTGGATCTGGACATATCCAAATATGAGATCTACCATAATATTACTTCATCAGTATCCTTGTCCTGAAAACATAACTTTATCAGCATCATATGAGCCTTTTTCCCATCAAAAGGAGATCTATTGTGGAACACGAAGATTTCATGAAATATTTGATAAAATATTATGATTGGAGATATTCCTGAAATAAAACCTCTAAACTAGGGCCATATTCTTGGCCAAGAAAAATATGGACAAGAGAAGGGTTTTCCATAAATCCTAAAAGACCAGTTGCTTGTTATGAAATACCTTATTAGTTATGTAGTTTAAGATCCTATAACTAAGGAGAAACCAGTGTTCTAAATAGTGAAAAGTGTAGCGTAGCGGATAAATGCCGCTAAGCTTTAAAGCTTAAAGTAGTCATCGCTTTAAGGCCTGCTAAAGTTGGATGGGTATTTAAATAAATAAATAGATATATGTAACTAATACATACAATATATATATATATATATATTATATATATATATATAATATATATATATATATATATATATATCTGTGTGTATTAAATGTGCCTTAAAAATTAAAAAAATTCAGATCAGTGAAAGAGATAAAGAGATATAAAGTGTTATTCAAACCATCATTGAATCAACATGATGACTTATAAGGCATAAGTGGGTGAAAGTCAATTCTTTGAAGCTTCATCACTGCTCCAGATAAAAAAAAAAAAAAACTCAAATATCATATTCACGAGTTGAAACGTGAAAATATTAGATATAATATACGAGCATATTATATCTAGCAGAGAACGTTTAAAAAATCGGTGCTTGACTTGATAGACAAATCGATAGTAGGTTTGATACTTTCTAAGGTGGGTTAGATTTTTGCACTTAACAACTTTTAAGAGGACCTTTTGGTGTTAACCCCTTCTTGCACACTTTTCTTGGTAAAAAAAAACCACTTTAGTAGATTTGCCGGTGCTAAACCGCTCGCTACAACTTTCACCTGCTTTCTTATTTCGCATCGGTTAAAGCGTAGCAGTTTACTACCGATACGCTAAAGCGGCCGCTAAAAACTCTATTTAGATCAGGGGGAGAACCCTCCAAAACTTTCCCAAGAAAAAGGTTCCAACGAAGGGGAGAGGTGAATTAGATCCTGTTAGAGGGAAGTGCACTGAACTGTAAAACATAGATGAGACAGGGAGCTAGTTAGAACATTCACGATAATACAAGTATTTTATTCAATTTTAATGCCAATCCTCCCAATAGATTTGTGCAAATCGTGGTTCAAAATCTTGGAATCAAAATAGGTATGAATCGATAGTTTTAGGCATCATAATCGATCATAAAAATGTTTAATAATTATTCTGACATTTTTTAGAATAATTGATGAAATTTATATCAAATTTGGACAAAACATTACAATACAAACATTTGGTGCAAAGACATAAACTAATATGGTATTTATAAAGACTTTATAATGCAAATAGGGTATTTCAATGAACAATGCATAGACTAATAGTCAAAGAGATTGCTTGGATGGGGAGGGTCTACATCAAGAACAAACTCATAGCACAACTTATGATGATTTATAATTGTTTACCATAGGATTCTCTTCATTCCTAGTAACCTAACAACTGAGTGCACACCTAAAGCGAAATTGAAACTTGATGTTTTTTGTTCTTGCTTTCTACTATCACAATTGTATGAATGAATAAGGGACCTAGGGAATCCACAATACTGTTTCCCCCCACTTTTTATCAAATTCTTTTACCTCAAATTGGAGAAGAACTGTTGCAGAATGGAAATTTTATTTTCAGGCCTTGTATTGACATGAAATTGGTTTTGTATCGGCCGATATCGTCCGATGCGTGCCGATTTAGGCCGATTCTCATTTTCTTCGGCCAATTTTGCTCCCTGGTCGATTCCGATTTTAGATGGCTGATTCTATATTGGTCTTGGCCGATTTGGAGACGATTCGGCCGATTCTTCAAACCATGGTCCAAACAGTGCTATAGATCAATGAAAGAGTTACAAAATTATCCTAATATTGTTGTATTCTGGATCAGTTTGGTATTTTATTATGATGCTTAGCATTTACAATTTGGAGAATCCATTTATCAAATTCTTTTGTCCAAAATTGGAGAAAAACTGTGGCAGATTGGGAATTTTATTTTTAGGCCTCGTATCAGAGTGGAATTGTCTCGTATCGGCCAATATCGTCCGCTACAGGCTTCTTTTCTTTGATTCTTTCCCTTTTCTACAGAATAGAATCGGCCATCATTTGTGTATTCTTGTGCTGATACTCTGTGCTTTCCCCCTCCGCATCTGTCTCTAGTGCTTGGGTCGGATCTGTACTGGGCGATTCTCATTTTCTTCGGCCGATTTTGCTCCCTGGTCGATTTCGATTTAGATGGCCGATTCTAATCAGTCTTGCTGATTCTTCAAACCATGGTCCAAATAATGCTATAGATCAATGAAGGAAGTTACAAAATTATTTTAATATGTGATGTATTCTGGATCAGTTTGGTATTTTATTATGATGCTTAGCATTTACAATTTGAAAATCCATGCAATGCAGCCTCCTAAAACTTGCAGAAACTAATTATTAAGACTTCCAAACTTTCAATCAGTGGAAGATCCGTGAATGTCTAGTCATTAATATATATTCTTATACATGCAAGGTAGGATAGAACACAGAAAGGCATATGCACGACAAGCTGTAAAATGTGGAAAAGACTTGAATTTATTTTTGTCCATCCATTTCTCTTCTTTCATGTGATTTTGTATATTTGTTTTCTGACAGATTGAAATCTTTTCTTGTCCGTTACAGCAAAGAAAACAGCAAAGTGTAAGCAGCAATAATGGCTTCTCCAGGGTTTCAAGAGTAGCATCAAAGCACGGTGATGGGAACCCCTAGGGGTTTTCCACCAAAACATTCATCAGCTCCCATCATAACCTCAGTAGAGAAGAAATGCACTTGTTGTCTGTTGCATCAATCGGGAGTGAGTCATCATGGTTCTCATCTTCCCGGTCATCAAGATTGGAACCTCCCTGCATTCCCCTCTTGGTCACAGATCTTGTTCGGATGGGTGTTGTTGATCCTCCCAAGATTTCCTTTAAAGTTTGCAGTTCTCCAAAGAATACTGACAGTAAGAAGAAATGGAATGAATGGGTGGAGGCTATGGCCCACAATAAGAAATTTTCCAAACATTGCAGCAAGCTGGGATCTACGATGCCATTGTTGTTGCTTCTGTTGCTGATGATGTAAAAGTTGATCAACAATTGATGGAAGCATTGTTTGGGTACTGGTGCTCTGAAACCAATACATTTATATTCCCATGGGGAGAGGCTGGATTTACACCAGAGGATTCACACATTTTCACTGCCTTGCCCCTTCGAGGTTCAGATTTGGATCGAAAGCTTACAACAGAAGAAGAGAATCTCAAAAACAGGCTAATAGTGGAGGTGGAAAAAATATCAGTGCTTAACAGGGAGGCTCAGCGCAATGGAATGGTTACTCAGGAAATATGGCTCGACTGGTTCACAATTGAGAAGGATATTGATGATGAACTAAAGCACCTTGGGTTTTTAACATACTGGCTTTGCAAAGATGTCTTCCCATCAGCAAAGCGGACTTTAGCTGCCATTTTTGGGCTCGCAGCAAGGCTCAGCTTGGGGGATAGAATTGCGCTGGCACCTGCTCTCGTTGCCAACATCTATCATGATCTGAACGTTATCACAGAGTCTATTGCCAGAAATCAGTGGAAGAAAGATAAGAGTAGAGGAGTGCAACTGAAAGCATCAACCCGATTCGACATCCTGCAGTGTTGGGTCTGGGAAAGATTTCAGAATCTTCGCCCCAATATTTATCGCCCCATCCTTCAGCAGTTGAGGGTGCGAATGGTTTGCTGGAGTGGCATGACAGGAAAAACTGGATATGACAAAGCAATGGAGATATTTCAAGATGAGAGGTGTTTTACATGGAGACCCTACTCGTCCAGACGGCGCAATTGGGTAGAGCCAGAGTGGTATGATATGGAATCTCATGTTATTACAATTGAAGCAGAAGACACGCCTGCTTATGTATATGACTTCTTGGCATTAGTCTCATGTACATCTGTAAAGGGATTGTCTTCTGATGGTCATGTTATTCATGAGAGTTATCAACCAAATCGATTTGCGAGGCAGTTTGGATTTGATCAGGCTGTCCCCAGAGAGAGTGACGTTTCCCGAACCTTTAACTATCACGACTGTTCTACTGTTGGAGTCCAAGTATGCATACCGGGAATAACCAGATATGGTAATCCAACAAGGGACTACATCAAGTGGTGGAAAACACACACCAAGAATTACCGAGAAACACTGAGAGAACGTTTCTTGCCTAAGGCAGAAATTGAAAACAATGATAATGGAGTTAGAAAGAACTGGGACGAGAAGTCTGCTCCGGGTGATAATAACAAGAATACAAGCCAAAAGAGAAAAGCAGAGGAAATAAGCAAACATCAGTCTGTTACTGTGTCATCATATCCAGCCAACGAAAAGTTAGCTTGTAGTAGCAGATTGTATTCGGTAGAGGACACAGGAAGCACCGCAGTACCTAGTGTTGGAACTTCATGGGATAAAGCCCCTGACATTATAAATATCGATAGTGATGATGATGACAATATGACAACATCTAAGGTACCATCGCCTGGTTTTGCTCAGGAGGATAAGGTAAACCTCACTGATAAGTATGAGTTTGCTTTGGTAAAAGAACTGGAAGAGTTTCAACGCCATGGTCTTATGACCTATCAGGAACTGAGTGCTGAAATAGAAAACAGCGGTAACATGCTGTCTGTGAAATGTAAAAAGGATCCTTACGGGCAAGAGGTACGTGAGCGATATCCAAATTTCTTCAGACTAATTCCTCAATGTCCACACTATAAAGGCCTTCTGAACGGAAGAAACTTAACCGAAGAGATGAAGCAACACATCTTTCTTGGGCTGTGGTGTATGCTAGTAAACCTAATGAGAGAAGTCCTAAGAACAAACATCAAAACCAATGCTATGGAGATTGAGCAAATGTTTTCCAAGGCTCGGATGCTAGATAAAAATGGCTTTGATGTTAGACACTTGATTGCTCGCCTGAAACTTGTGCAGAAGAAAACAATAGAAACATGGAGGCACTGAGACTAAATCATAGATGTCAAAATGAAGACTATGAGAAGCTTCATTAATTGCAAGGCCAATCTTTTGATTTTTGCTAGAGGTGTTATTTGGTAAGGTTCTTCTCCTTAAACTTCAAATCTTTCACTTATTTTTCCTACTGATTAATATAATGATCAATGTGAAAAAGAATGCTGAAAGCAGTGAAGATGTTTTGCTTAAGGCAGGGGCCTTGATATAGCAAGCCTCTTGAAGAGACCGGGTAAGCAAACTCCATTTACGTTATCATAATCATATTGGGTTGTGTCTTCCTTTACTTTCCTGATCTTGTTATCATATTAATCACTATTCTTGAGCTGTATAATACAAGTTGCTGACTGCTTTCTGATATATTCATTAGGTGCAAGTTTCTGGTATCTTCGAAGAAGAAAGATTGATTGCTCTGTTCTATTGATTTTTTACCTTAAGGTCTTCAAGTCCATACATTTTAATGTTAAGCCGAAACAGATATCAGTAGATGAGAATAAGTCAGACAGGGAGTTTGTTAGGTTCGATGATTCACATTGTTCCAAGTGGCTAAAGTGGTGGAATGGCAAAGGAATCAAAGAGTGTGTTAAGTCTCACATTGAGGAAAATAATAGATGCGTAAGTGGTTAAAATAAGTTTGAACTCATGACTCAAACAAGTTAATTCTTTTGTGGCAATATGGGTTTCCAAACCTATAAGCCAATCTATATTTGGCTAGTTCCTTTTATGGGGCCTCCTGTTCCTATATAATCATTTGGTGATGCCTATTTCATACGAACATGATGATTTATACAAATCTCTTCATATGTGGTATGATATTGGTTCCTTTATCATTGTTATGACTTATGACAAATCCTCATGCCCTTGGAGAGCGAGAAGCCAATCAGTGAGGACATGATATGGATTGAGATCTATGTTGACCTAAAAGATTAAGCCTTAACCTAGGTCTAAGTCCAATTTCATATTTATTCCTTTACCCTTTACTCAACTTTCCAACATTGAACTATTTTAATGACACATGAATTCCTAAACAAATCTTGCCCTCCGTGACTGATGGGTCCACACATATTACATGGTCCTACAATACACATGATCATCATCTAAACAATCCACCACCTATAGGAATTATCTGGGTTGGCCATCACCATATATGTGTTACATCGCCAACCATTTAGCCATTAGAGCTTTAGCCTGTATTACTTGTGGGTACATTCTCTAATTTGGCACATACTAGGCCTCACATTGGAAATTTGGGCTTTGATATTACTTATTATGACAAATTGGGCCCCACCAGAATCAACTATCGAAGACACATATATACATATATAGGGTGAGACCTATTCTGATCCAAACGTTTAGGCTGATATGTTTAAATATAACTTTGTACTTTTTCCTTCACCCTTCACTCAAACATTATGACGTGGGACTATTCAATAACTCATGATTTCTTAACAATCATCGGTAGGGATTAATTAACTTTAGGCCATAATGAAAGTGTGCGATTCAATAACATTAAAAACCATGCACCAACCCATAAGCACTAAGTACATTATGTTGGGAAGTTGGTTAAGGACCTAATAAAGAGATGTGCACAAAGATGAACCGGTAATAATAAAATCTAATTTGACCTAAAATGGAAAACCCCTAATAGAGTCTTGAGTCTAATCTTATTTAACCATATATCCAATCATCCCCTACTGACGTCAGACTAAGATACCTTTCCGTTTTAGCAAACTAATTAGTTCATCCTAACTAGATTAGGATTCACTTCAACTAGATTCAACACACATATTCCAACAAACTCTACTTTAGCTCGTATCTGGTCAAGCCCAAACAATCTTTGGTATCTTGCAAAGCAGATTGTGAGCCCTTCTTTTTCTTCCTTTATGGGCCAGCAAGGGGAGTACATTTAGGTTGTATAAATTCTCATTCGCTTCACTGACCAGAAAGGCAAACTATTTTCAGCATTTACCAAGTCTCTTTTGCATGTAGCATGGCAAACACTAACCCATCTTCTAGCGTAGACGAACAAATGCATCAGTGTGCCAATGTTGAATTATAGGCCCAACAAACTATTCTTTCTTATACAATTTGTTAGGAATTTGGTTAAATCCGAGGGAAATGTGCAACTGAGAAAGCCCTAATGGAGTCTGTTAAACTTAGTTACTTAAATTAGGAGTCTTCATGTATTATGAGTTTTGAAATTATTAGTTTTACGTTATTAGGTGCTTTACTCATATTATGAGATGTATTTATAATTACTTATAAATAAAAAACATATTAAAAGAGGAACTATAAACTCGCTTCTCTAAAATTCTGATATGGTATCAGAGCAAGGTTCATGATCCGCAAGAAAAAGTATCGTTCATCGTGAATAGTAATCGTGACGGTACTATTCATGATGAACAATAATTGTGGGGTAGTGTTCATGTAGTTACTGTTCATAAAAAAACTAGATGCCTTCAAGTTTCAAAATCCTAGATGTCTCCATGATCTAAAATCCTAGTCGTCGTCAACTATGACCTTTTCTATTGCTTTACATTACTAATTGTTACTGGCTTATTTTGTAACCTATGATAGATAGAGCTCTGTTCTTTCCCGACAATTCTACTACCCTCCTTGGTTGCCTCCGATAGGTTTTAAGGTCATTTCATGATTGCTATGTTTGCTATGCATCCAATGTACTGATTTGATCATCTACATTGTTCTATCTGAATGCCTACAACAAGGATTGTTGATGTTTTATGTAACTACTACTGCTATCTTTTCTATCTAACAATCCCTCTTATGTGAGGTCATTTAATCCTTCATTTATTACTGCTATTTCAAGTTTTTCCATTAGTGTTATTGTTGTAAAAAGTTTTGTCATCTTCTATTGAGTTTGAGAATCTCTCAAAACTTTTCTACTAAGTTTAAGATCTCTCAAAATCTCCGCTTTTACTGAGTTGAGGATCTCCTAAAATCTTTCTGACTAAGTTTGAGAATCTCTCAAAATCTCCACTTCTACTTAGTTTGAGAATCTAAAGTACAATCTTAATTTTATTTAAGGAGATGAATACGACCTTTCATGCAGTCTTTGTCCAAGTGCTTGGTTTGACTTAAATTCAGTTTGCTTCATTTTGCAGCTTGGTATCAACATCATTGATTCAACATATTGACATCAACATTAGAAATTATACTTAATTTTTGTTTAGAAAATTTTTGTTAGGATATGTTTTTTAGTCTTTGAAACAAGTTGGGCATGAATGATGTCTATGCTCTAGCTTAAGGGGGAGTGTTACACGTAGTTATTTAACTTAGGAGTCTTTATTTTTTAGGAGTATCTAAGTATTAGGAATCTTACTCTTATTATGTAATGTATTTGTAATGCTTATAAATAAGAAGTATTGAGGGATGAAATATGAACTTGCTTCTCTTCTAAAATCTGATAGTGTCTTAGGGTAAAGTCTTATCGATGCATCTACTAGACTGAGATTCTATTCGACACCTCAGCCCATTAATAACCCAACAAATTCTAAGAGGCAAATAAACTAATTATGCAACAAGTTTCATTCTTTGTAATTTTTTGATAATCTTACATTAGGAATTTGTACTATTAATGAAGTGATAGAATGAAATGATATAGTGGAGCAATGAAGCGCTTCGAAGAGTGGAAAACCATGCAATTGTAATTATAATCCTAGTGAACAAATCATATGTCAATATACTGGCAAGAAATTGCATGATGATCCAAAACATGGAGAGAAAAGATAGCTCCCCTATTTCGCCTAAGTGGATATAAATAGCGCACATGCGCGCTGCGCGCGCTCTCTCTGTCTCTCTGTCTCTCTCTTCGTATTCAATGTCCACTACAATGAAGATAACGATACTAAAAGATTACAATGCTCATTCTCTCTCGGAAGTGACATTTTTAAATAATATTCATTTTTTGTAGAGATGATCTACGCTATTTCCCTTAATGTTCTCCTCATTTGTAGACATGATCTAATCTTTCCTTTCCAGGTTTGACTTGTGACCTTTTTAACCCTAATGGATGATTTTATTTTAATTTTCCCAATTAATTTGGAATTCTAGCCCTATTGGAGTTATATATTATTGAACTTTCTCCTCTGTTAAAGGAATACTACCTAAATATGTTAAAAGTACCAATCTATTTGAAATAGGAGATCCCGTGGATCACACAACTCATCACATCAAAAAGTAATAAAATTGATGTGAAACGGGGACTCTATGGTGTAGTGATCAGTGATAGGCCTGAATTTTACAACGCTTCACCAAAATTTATGATCTAGTAGGAAATTACTTAAAGTTGATGATGTAACAAGACTATTTCAACAATGCTGCATGCGTAGTTTAAATATTCTAATCTGAGAAAGCAATGATAATATTCAGTTAATATGAACAGTCCTAATCACAATGTCAAGACCAGTAAATAACAAGCCCAATCAGAATCACGTAGTCACAAGTATTTAGTGTACCAACAGGAAAATCTTGATAATGTTTTAGAGAATAAATTATTGTGCTAATCAACTGATATTCTGAGGTTAAAAGAAGAATTTACCTACGAGAATCTTCGTTCTCGGGTATCCAATATAATCTGAACTGATTTATTGTTGTTGATCCCTGCAGATGAACTCACGCAAAAGAAGCACACTCGGTTGTGTTCAAGGTTGGTGCTCGCATGGGCTGCTTGGGCTGCGTGGTGGGATCAGGCTGAAAAGGACTCGTGGGACAAATCTGGTGGTGATGAGGTCGGTGATGGCTATGCTGCAGGTTGGTGAGGTGGCGCACACAATAAGAGAGAAGGGCGATGGTGGGGATTGTGATTGGTGTCTTTTTGTTATTTCTTTTGTTTTTAGGTTACAGGACGACAAGAGACAGAGGATGAGAGAAAGGGAAGAAAAAATGATGCACACATGTGGGGGTTGGTCACATGGGGTGGAGGATTTTTGGATGGAAGGGGATTAGATCCTTCTTTTGTTCTGATTTTTTATTATTGGCTTTGTATTAGTGTTCAAAGACTCGGCCGAGTCGGATACGACTCGGTCGGATACGACTCGACCGAGTCGTATCCATCTCGACAAGCTCCGAGACGAGTCAAAGACTCGAGTTAGTCGACTCAGCCCAGGGGAGCCCGGATCGGCTAAGACTCGGAGTCGACTTGAACGATTCGGCCAAGTCCGGTCTGACTCGGCGAGTCGACTCTGAGTCTTGCTGATTCGGGCTCGCAGCAGTTGTTCGCTTGTGACGGCCGAGTCGACCGAGCTGTTCGCTCGTGACGGTTGGGCTATAAAGCGAAAAAATAGGGAAAAAAAGCAGACTTACCTCTGCCGATCGTCGCACCTCGCAGATTGCCGCCGTCGCTCGCGATCGCCGCTGGTGCTCCATCAATCGCCGATCGCCCTCCGCTGCTCAAGGCACCTTGTTGGCCCAGAGGCCCTTAGTTTGATGATGATTAAACTCATGTAGTTATAGTTACTAATAATCTTGTGATATTTAGTTCAGATATTTGATCAAGATATTAGTAGGTGATTCGCTTCAACAAGGGTTTTGGAACTTCACATGGTGATTCAAGAGCTCGAGTGTCAAATTTACATCTAGCACTCGGTTGGAGTCAAGCTCGGTGGATTATGTTTATATCGAGTCGACTTGGAGACGGAGTTCTACAATAAGACTTCGGGTTGTTTAGTTAAGATTTTGTTTAGATCATTGTAAAAGATTAGATAGTGTGATATGCTCAAGTTCACAATACACACACAAGTTTCATGTTTTGGTTTTCGGTTTAACCGATCTTTGTTTTCATGAATAGATAGAATCAAAACAAGTTTACATGGTTTAATGTATATTAGATTTGA